>JAQBSW010001602.1:0-128133 GCA_029291075.1 Eudiplozoon nipponicum
ATTGGTTGACAGTTAAACTGATTTGGTCTCCTCATTCGAAGTCTTCACATTCACAGTGATACTCAACGGCAACTTTTAAAAAGGCGAGCTTTAACGTTTCAGTTTAATCAAAATAATTTGTAATATATCTTATATTAATAGAAATGGAAAATGGATAAAAATTTGAGGATAATGAGCATTTAACCGGAGGGTTTTGGAAAAATATTAATGAAGGCGGAGAAAGAAATGAATAATTTGCCTGCTCTAAATTTAGAGGTTCTTTAATTAATTATGGGAATGGAAATCTGGTATCAATGGGTTTCTCGTTAATTCATGACTTAATTGTCTCTACAAATGATTGCAGATGCATCTCGGTCTTCTGGACTCAAGCTTATTGGCCGAGACTTATTGATCGTGCTCTTTTCACGAGTGAGATGGCGTGGTAACGATCCAAGAATCCCGGCTAGACCTGGAATGAATCGACGGTAAAAGCTGATCATACCCAATAACCTTCGCAGCTGGCGCACGGTTTGGGGTTCCGTTACGTCCTTTATAGCTTGGATCTTATCTTCCAAAGGTTTAATTCCGTCTTTGGAAAGTATATGACCAAGGTATTTAACTGAAGAGCAACCGATATTACTCTTATTAGTTTTGACCACTAATCCATATTGTTCCAGCCTGGTCAAAACCGTTTCCAAATGCGTATAATGTTCATTTCGTGAGCGACTTAAAATTATTATGTCGTCTATATACACCCTCGCAAATGGAAAATTCTGAAGGATTTCTTCAGCCAAACGCTGGAATATCTAACTGGCATTTTGCAAACCAAAAGACATTCGAAGAAATTCGCACGATACCCCTCTTGGAAATATGACCGCGGTGAGTGTTATCGAACTTTCCTCCATGGGTATCTGATAGTACGTTTTCTGGAGATCTATAGTTGAATAAACCTTATATCCCATTATATCTCGAAATAAAGTACTCTGGTTAAGGAGAGGATAAGAATCACCCTTCATCACTGAGTTTAATAGTCGATAATTTCCACAAACACTACATTGACCCGGTTCAGGTTTGGGAACTACCACCATTGGGGAAGCAAAATTGAAATTTGACCTTCTACAAATCCCCACTTCGCGCAATTGGTGAAATTCGGACAAAGCACCCTGTTGCTTGTATGTGCCAATTTTTGAGCCTTTGGTGAACAAGGAAACGGAGCCACCAATTCTATTTGGTGTTCCACTCCTGTCTTTAATCCTATCCTTTTGAAACACTGCTAGGTGCTTCTCGATTATATCGGCAAAGTCATGTGCGACTGTTGGACGAGGTAAAAGAACTGTTCTAACGGCCGAGGTGTTAGACTCACTAGATATTGACATCCCTACGCCTTCTGTGATAGTCTTAAATTTGGGGTCTAATGTCAGCTTTAAATTCCATCTAAAGGAAGATTTCTGGCCTAACGTTACCGACATTCCTGTCATACCTTTCACTCCGATCGGACAACCGTTAGCGGCCCATAGTTGATAATCAAATGTGGGGCAATCTGCTTCCACCACGTCTTACCTAACTATGCTTACCTCAGCACCTGTATCGATGAGAAATTCTAATCCAGGTAATTCATCTTTAATAATGAACTTGTTGCTGGATAATCCGGCAATGTTTTGCATATCTCCGCTTAGTAAGAATCGGACTCTCTTGCCTTCTGCATCGGTGCTAACTTGTCCTGTCGAATTTATAACCTTTGCCTTAAGTATGCCTTTTAAAGGCATATCTGGGAGCCTTTGAAATGGAACCCACCCTACGGCTCCTACTAGCGGGGGTTTTATCCTCTTCCCGGTGATGGACTTCTATCTACTGGTTTAATGCTTCCTTTCCATCTTGGTCCACCTAATCGCGGTTATATACAATTTTAACCTTGGCACTTCGCACTTCGTCTGTACTCGCAATGTGCCTTACACCATCCACGTGGCCGTTTGAAGCGTTGACGCGAGTGACTCCCTCGACGTCTAGTATATCTATCCTGATTCTGAAATTGTGCAATGTCACTACGTAAACTAGCAACTTCTCTACATAAGAAACGCAAGGTTTCTTGTATAGTCAGGTTGTTTTCGGCATCTGCCATGACTGGCTGCATCGTGACAATATCTGCTATTACAGCATGTACTTGTGGTTCCTGCTGTTTATACACCCTGTCTAACCCTCTGAGTTTAGTTGGCCAATCAATGCTCATAGTGTCAAATACTTCCAATGTGGTTCTAAGCCTAATTGGTAGCTCAGCTTTGAAAATGGAGTTTACTACATCTCTGGAATTATTCAACCTGGAAGCTTTTGTGCAAAGGCGTTCGTAAAATTCGGACGGTAATTGACGCCCCAGTTTTTCTAAGCGTAATAGTTCGCACTTTTTGGCCGATCTTCCAGGCTGATATCTGATTTCAGCCATTAATAACTCAATGCATTGTACGGCTTTTCTTCCACAGTTCTGTCTTTGAAATTTTCCAAGACATTTCGGAAATTTTCAGGCAATGCCATCCATGCTGCAACAAATTTCTCCATAGGATTTACATTATTGTAAGCACTAAATATCATTTGGGCATCTCCGACCCAACTTGAATGTCTTTCAGATTTGTACTGCGATAGACATAAAATTCTTGGACTGGCGCGGTCGCCGAATTTTGTAGAGGCTCCTAACCTATTGTCTGAGGACCCCATAGATGCCAGATCGCTTGTAGTCCTAAAATTTACAGTAGAATCTGATTTGCTTATATTTCTATTCGCATCTGTTAAATTCAAATCCGCAATATCTTGTAATAGCTTACTTGTGTCCTCAAATTTAATATCAGCCTCCATGTCTGGTTAGTTAAATTATTAAATCGACACTTAATGTTAGGCAATCGGAATGCGAAACCTGTCTCGCGCAAACTCCTAAACAAATAATCTGGAAGGAGATATACGTGAACAAAAGAATAATAAAATAACCTGTTCAAGAACGTCCCTTCTATGTGTGCTTCAATAACAAAATGCAAGACAGTTTTAACAGAAATATATTGTGACTGTTTATCCGTTTTAATAAAGAAAAATGTGAAAATTGCAGCAAACCAAAATGGATACAACCAGTCGAGGAACGTGACACTGGAAAACTCAAAATTGGCGCACAATTCAAAGTCAAGTATTTAAACAAAGAATGTTCTGGAAAATAAAAGAATTCTTTTTAAACAAAATTGGTTACAATCAGCCATGGTGGTTTAAATTTATCAGTTAATGTTATTTTATATTTCGCGGAGGATTTATCTTCCTCCACAGCTGTAATTAAATACTTTTATTTAGAGCAGAAAATTTAACAAATTTAAAAAAAGTCTCTTGATTTTAGAGAATGAGGTTAGTATCCTACGATGAGATATGTGTTCTTTGAAATACAAGGTAAAAAAGTAAAACAGATCAATTTTAGTAAAATGCATCAAAGAAATGTCAATAATATTAAGGCATAAATCGTCATTAAAATGGAATATTGCAGGCGCTCACGTTAATAACAAAATCATTAGGATGGTTTTTTAAATCCATTTCAACAAGGAATTAAATCCACAGAGCCAAATTTTTAGGCAAGGAATGCGGCAGTGATGTATACTGAGGCAGTGAATTAAATGGTTAAATTAGTACGCCTACACTGATTCGTCGTTGCCGAGGACTTTGCGGAAATAATCAAACAGAACAAGACATTGTTTCAAGGGTTCCGTGCCAAATGCAGTGAGCTGAGGACAGAAAAAGTACACCAAATCGAGTTGATGGCACAATTATCTAGCGCAGCATAAGTAACAAATGGCTATCAAAGAATTCCAGTCGTAAATAGAGGAAGAGTTTTGTAGACTTTCAAATTCCAAAATTATATTTACAATAGTGTTAGTTCCCAAACATGGACCGAGACGACGGAGAGTTTATTTGTAGTTATCGACCATTGAACTTTGTAACGAAAGATGATTCGTACCCTTCTTCTAAAACAAGCACATTGCTAAAGTGCTCATAATAGGTATGAGGATATAACTTTAGAATGCGTACTACATCACTCACTACAGTGTGCTTTCCTGGGTTAGGATCACACGAGTTCTCGCGAACGCCCTTTGGACTGAATAAAGCAAATCAGATGTTCCAGATATTCTGGAGGAAGTTCGTCAGGCATGTGTATTTACCTGAGTGTACATAGAATACATCATCAAAGGTAGTCGATCTCGGAAAGAACACAGTGACACTTCGGAGACCGTGTTATCTTATCCGAAACGCCGTGGTTTGATGTTTAAACTAGAGAAAAGCAAGATAGTATGCCCAACCGTAAAATTTCTTTGACATTACATTTCCAAGAAGGATATTAAACTGTAGGGGACTTTTGCGAGATTAATTATTTCCTACATTGGTTTGGTAACGGCTGTGGAGATCCGTGCACATGATTAATCCCCGGCTTTTTCCCGATGGGTGATGAGAGAAGACTAATATGAATGATCACAAATGTATTGTAAATGACTCCGCGTATGAAATCATAAGTAGTCCAAATTGACCGTGCTCTAGACGGCAATAAAATTAAATTTTAACACAAATGAATGTCTTAAACACCAGTCACAGTCAAACTAAATTGTCCGTACTCTAGACGGCAAAAAGTAAGAACATTGTTCATAAAGTTGAGTGACTTATGTACAAGTCACAGTTAAACAAAATCGTCCATGCACTAGACAGTAGCAAAATGAACGCTGTTTATGAAGTTACATGTCTTACACACAAACAATTATTCTATCACAAATGTCTGAATTGAAATGAATATATGCAACCGATTGAAAATACATGATGATATGAACATAGTCACTGTTAAAAGTTGTCACTGAAAATAAATGGATAAAATTCGTGTAAAGACTTCAATGACAAAAATTCACAAATAATTAGTTCACTGTTTGCTATGTTTTTAACTTATGTCATTATAATAATAATAAATAATAATACATTTATTTGGCATCAAAGGCCAACTGGCCCGACCATTGAAATAAAAAATCAAGGGTAGGATATGTGGAGGTGAATGAAATTGTGACTAGCAAAGTATTTAATAGCAGGGGGAGGGGTTGATGAAGGGAAAAGTTATCATTAACATCAAGATAGTTCAATCTGGTGAAAAATAAATAAAAACGAAGTTCCATTTGACTAGACAAGATCAATTGGAGATAGTCCATGAAGTGTCAGAGCATCCAGGCGGGGTAGGTTGGGTCCGGACAGATGAGTTCAAATGTGAGATCGAAAATGATGGCGGACCGGAGGCAGACGTCGACCGATGGAGTCCATTGTCGTGGAGATTGAGTTGATGGAGCAATAGCATAGACCTGGATGGAATCTGCTGGATTGAAGCGAGTGAGTCTTGCAGGGGTCGCAGGCATCCGTAGAACGAGGTTGTGATTGAAGGAAGACGAGGGGGAGTCGATGTCCGAAGCAAACCGTTGGTGGATCGGTAGGGCTGTTGAGTTTCCGGTCTTCCGCTGAAACAAGAAAGAAAAGAATTGGATGAGCAAAACGTAGTAAAGTATCCACAACGTGGATATGATGGGGTCAGGAATGGGCTGAGAAGTGGTATCAGTGAGTCGAGAAGAAAAGATTGAAAACCAGAGGGGTAAAGTGGAAAATTAGATGACTGCCTGAGGGATTTCGCCCTCCGAAGTCAGTAAAGAGAATAGCCTGGGGTGAAGTAAATGTTATGGATTGAGAAGGAACCAGTTTCGTTTCCAATCGGTCGTATCACAAAGAAGTTTGTTGAAGAAGTACTGATGGGCTGCCTTTTTAAATTCGTGCTGGGGTAGGAGCTTTATGTCCGTGGGAAGAGCGTTGAAGACACTAGTGGCTTTGGAGAAAGGATAGATTTTTCTTAAATATGGTGGGGGTATGGTTAGCTTAGATAGAAGAGTTGCTAGAACGTGTGGCGTATTGGTGACTTGGGTGAGCAAAGTTGGAGAGTGGTAAGCAAGTTGTGAACTTATGGATAAAAGAAATGACTCGAAGGTGACGGGTAAACCAAAGCGGTAGAAGATTTGCCAGGAGTAGGCGTTCCCGATAATTTTGGCATTGCGGGAAGACTCGCTTTAGAAATCTGGAGGATACCTGTTCAATAGTATACGAGGAGGCGAGAGTGAGAGGACAGTAGAATTCGCTGGCGTATGAAATGAGGGGCAGAACGTAGACCTTGAATAACGTGAGTTGGAGAATGTGGTTGTTAGTCTTAAAACAGATCAGACGGGCCCATTTGAAGAGTTTGGAAGTAGTGTGCGTAAGGTGTAGGGAGAAGTCTAGGGATTTTGAAAAATGAATGCCAAGATGTTTGGCCGAATCTATTATTTCTATGTCGAGGGGATAATTGGCAACCGGGATAGAGCAGAATGGATCAGAGGAGAGTTTCATTAGACGAGTCTTGGTGGGATTTAGTTTGAGGCCGATTCTGCTGAGCTGCGAGTGGAGCGAGGATAGGAGCTCCGATATAAGGGGTAAGGAGGGGTTGGATGCTGTGGGGTTACTGAATACGATAACCATGTCATCCGCATATTTGAACAGCTTGAAAAGGTTGTCTTCAACCTGTATGTGCGCGAGCGTAAGGTTGAAGAGAATAGGACCAAGTACGGAGCCCTGGGGAACACCGGATCGGATATGGGCTGGCCTCGAGTGACTACTGCCGACTTTTACTGTCGCACATCGGTTTCGGAGATAGTAACTGAAAAGATTGAGAATGTTACCGCAAATACCGCTTCTTAGTAAGGCGGATTCGATTGCTGAAAATGACCGAGTCAAAAGCCTTGGATATATCCAAGAAGAGGAGAGTGCACTCAATGCCTTTAGAGAAGGATGTGTAGCAATGGTCGAAACACGAACTAAGTTGGTGGAGGGGTAGATTAGGTTGTATAAGGCCCTGTCGAAGATTTTGGTGAGAGAAGGGACGATAGTAATGGGGCGGAGATCTTTAAATGAGGAGATCGACGAAGTACCATTTTTAAGGATAGGAGAGATTGTCGAATTAAGCCAGTCCGGGGGATGATAGGTGGTTTCGAGACAATGGTTAATAACATCGGCAATCAGAGAGTAGACGTTCTGGCCTAGAAGAGCAACCATGCTGACCGAGACACCATATTGATCAAATTGGTGTTTCGATTTAATGTCGTTAATTGCTTTGGCGACGGAAGCCGGTGAGATGTAGAACCAGCGTAGGTTCTCGGTGTCTCCGTTGTCTAAAATCTCGACAGGCGGAGTGGGAGTAGAAAAAGAGTCGAGGAGGTAAGTCAGATAATCGCTGGCGAAGCAGGAGTCGTCTGACTGAGAGAAGTTAATATATGGTGTTTTGGGCATTTGCAGCAATTGGTGCTTGATGATAACTAACTTTGCCCAGGGGTTAGGAGCTGAGCGGATGCGTCTTTTCGATGTGGAGCGCTTGTTTGTTGATAACCTGTTTAATGTGCCCATCGATACGTCTCAGTGCGAGGGCGCGGGCAAGTGACGATGTGCGTAGTCGAGAGTTGCGTGCGAGGTTGTCGCGTGCCTTAAACAGAGTGTTCAACTTATTCGTCGCGTGTATGTGTTGAATAGAGGTGGCGGAGTTAAAGTGGGAGGATAGGATGTTATGGACTTCGGAAAAGCACGAGGAGAGATTGTTTGGGAGAAAGAGGTCCCTCCAGTTAACGGCGTCACAGAGTCGGCGGAACTCTTCCCAGTTGGTGAATCGCCTGAATGATTGGGTGTCTTCTCTAGGGGTGAAGGATAAGAGAGGTATGAGGAAGGATACCTGACAGTGATCAAGATTAGGGAAGATCTCCCGAGAGTGAACATCAGTCACCTCGTTGTTGGAGAGTACACAATCCAGTTGGTTGTTCCCTCGGGTAGGAAAATGCACGAATTGGTGTAACAGGTTGTCCGCGAAGAGTCGAAGCAGTGGGTGACTTTCCGAAGCTAGATTATGCCAGTTAGCCATGGGGAGGTTGAGATCACCCACAACGACGTACCGATCGGAGTGTAAAGAGAAAAAAGTAGATAGAAGTTGGGCCCCGCGAGTGTCGTCGATGAGTGAGATATTAGGGGGTCTGTAGACAACACAGGTAGATATGCTTTGGTTATGGATTTGTAGCTGAAACGAGAAAAATTCCAATCCTTGAGAGTTCGATGTCGACAAGCGTTTGGGCATAAGAAGGGATCGGACATAGGCAGCTAGTCCGCCCCCACGACCGACAGTTCTGTCGCTACGAAGGAACGTGTAACCGTGAATGAGGAAAAGGTCATCACAGTGGATGGAAGGGGACAGCCAAGTTTCAACAAGAAAGCATATGTCTATCTCGTTAGAGGATAGAAAAGCTCGTAGTTGATTGATTTTTGGCGTAAGTGACCTGCAATTGATGAGAATTGCTGAGAGTGCTCTGAGAGAGGGATGGTTAGATCGGGGAGGAGAAGCGTGCGGGGGCTTTCCGCTGGCGGGCGGGGCGAGATCTAGGGCTGATGAGGGTGACTGACCGCTCGTTGACGAGGATGGAGTGGTCAGCGTCGATCTGGATCTCTTTTGTCCCGCGTTTGTCGGGTGGGTGAGGTAATTGGAGGGTTTGAAAGCAAAAGGGGGGCGAGATATCTGGGCTCGAGGGGGCGCTCTGAAGCTGCGTTGATGGGGTGAGCAGGGACAGAGACTGATCAGGGGCTGAGACGCAACAGTCCTGGGTGGGGTCGATGATGGTTTCTGTAGAGGGAGTTGAAGTTGATGGGGCTGGGTCGAAATCCCGTTTGGCTTTAGTCGCCTTACGTTTATTCGGTTTCTGGGTCATAGCATCCGTCACAAAAGTAACTTGTCGTGGGGATGTGGACCTGGCGGACGAACTTGGGGGAGAAGTTGCGTTATTTGGAGGCTTTACGCGGCGTGGTCGGCCGCGACGACGTGGTAAAGCTTGAGACTGTGTGGGGGGACTGGTTGCGGAGTATGGGCTAAAAGTGAAAGGAAGGCCTTCAAATCGGGAAGATATCAGCAGGGGTGGACTGGAGGAAGGGGCGTCGCCAAGGATTCCGCCGTGAACTGAGCGGCTTTTCTTTGGATTGCTCCAGCCCGGAAAGGCGTGATGAGCTGGAGGAGGGGGGGTGGTGTCCGGTTTATGGGTTTGGGCTTTCTCTAAAGTCCTCTGTAGTAGCGTGTAATCTCGTTTTAATTTGACTTTCCCGGATGCTAAGATGGGCGAGTGCAGTTTGAGATGACGAATCTCACCGTCAGACAGTCTTTTGTGCGAGGAGAGAATAAAGGCTTGACCCTTTCCCGAGGAGATCTCTTTAAGGTGGCTAAAGTTATCCCCTATTTGACTGATGAGATCTGAGGCCAGATCGTCCTTTGAGAGTGGGGAGCGCGGAGACCATAAAAAGAGGTTTCTCTTGTTGTGATTTCGCAGGGCAACCTCCCTGGCTACCCCATTCAAAAACGCATCAGCTTGACGCAACAAATGGGGCTGAACGGTGGAGATTGAAAGGTTGCCTGTCAGTGCTCCAAGTAATCCTGTGATATCCGCCATTTGCTGCTGGAGGTCAGTAATATTGGAGATAAGCTTTTGAGTGAGGAACGGGGAGATGGGGGCTGGCGACGAAAGCTGGTTCATGGTGGAGTGAGATAGAAGAGCAGATATAACGTAGATTACGATAGAAGAGAGGAAAAGAATGAGTATTGATGAGAGAAAAAGAATGGGTATTAAAATGCAGAAATAAACGGGAAAATCGGGTGAGCTAGGAATAGATCCTTGATAACTGAAGGTAAATTCCAAAAAAATGTGTAGGTAAATTCCTGGTGGATCCTAGAGATGAAATCAGACAAGAAATCCCGAGAATCTGAAAATAAAAAAATTAAACCCGATATTCTTTAAAATTAGAGAAAATGTTGAAAACCACAAGCACGCTCTCTCCGGTCGTTGCGTTTCACCCGACAAAATTTAATAATCCATTGTTCTCTGAAATTTGGATAGGCATAGTTAAATGCGAACAGTAAATCCCTTGCGTAAACTGCGAATAATCCAACTGAGCGAAATAAATCCACTGGTGTACAATAATCCACCGCATCTTCCATGCGTCTTGCGGCGGGTGCGTATATTTAATAAACAACCCTATTAATTACAAATAAAATTGCAGTTCGAGAAATCTCAATTAAAACTACTTGAAACTAACAGAGATTGTTTCTAAAATCACAGTTAAGAGAAATATTGTGTAAGAACCGAGTTAGATTATTTGACCTTAAAGAGCACCATATTTGTCAAAATCGAACATTTGTAGAGGCCCTTAGGTCACTACCATAAGAGGGTCTCTTGGATGCCAGGCCCGGAAAATCCATATATGCGGAATGATCATCTATCTTGGAACACTTAAGTTCCTCTGAACTATCTCTTAAGCTACAATCCTTAAGTCCGCTAGCCAACTGCTCTGTATCCTCAGTATTTAATAAACCAGACATGATATTATTAAATTACTTGTAATTTATATATTATATTAATTAAGTAAGCTTACCCGGATACGCTGATATCCACAAATTACTGAACTGGAATGATTGAGACCTTAAAACAAATATTCACTTTAATTACCCAAAGCAAATTTGTGGTTCTTTTCGCTGATAATTAAGAACAAAACGACGAGAAGATTACAAAGTTTTATTCACAAAGAGTCGGAGATGGAACCACGCAGTGTCCCGCTTATGCAATTCAGAAACTCAGATCAAAACTCTCTCATTTCCTTCCACAAGACAAGTCCAAAACTTCGACAATATGAACAAAAGAACTTCCAAAAAATTTTACAATATTTTTCAAAAATTACAATATTGTTTTACGAAACCAGCGATAACATCAAATGTCCAAAAATAAAAATTGATTTATTTTTATATGAGAGGTTAATTGGTGTCCAATAATTAATTTAACCTCTACATACTCCCTCATGTTTAAGATGATTAACCATACATGATGTAGTCTTCATTCTTCGGTTTCTTGATGACTCTTCCAGACCGAGTTTCAACAAGTTGTGCTGGTACTTCACCAGATTTCATATTCATATCGCATTGTTCTTGATTCCCAGTTGTCTTGGCTTTAATCTTTACTTCTTTACCATATTTATTCGACTCTTTATTTTTCTCACCAATTTCTGAGTCACATCTCGCCTCAACTTCTGGGTACTTCGGTGAATACTGTTCCTCAGTCTCCTCCTCCGTCCAAATAAACTGTGGAATACAGCGATCCAGTGTTACACATTCTATAGTGCCATTTACTTCTATAAATGCATTTTTCTCAGTCATATGATTGACTTTATATGGCCCCTTATAGAATGGAGTCAGACAATTCTGTCTGTTTTCGTTAGTTATGTATACATGCGATGCCAGCTTTAAATCTGAAGATACATAGCATTTGGACTTTGGACTTCTAGTTTTGGTTGGAGCTAAACGACTCATTTTATCTCTCAATGCTCCAACAAACCAATCTACTGAACTAGAGGCCCAATCGAGACAACTTGGAGCTTCTATTAGAAGATCTCCAGGTAACCTCAGTGGCTCTCCATAAACAAGTTCTGCTATGGATGTTCCTAACTGAACTCTGTATCTGTTTCGCATTGCCAACAAAACTATGGGCAAATCATGTATCCAACTGGATCCACCGGTGCAGCGTAATGCAGCCTTCAGCTCCCTGTGCAGTCTCTCAACCATCCCATTGGCTCTGGGATTATAAGCACATGTGTGTCTTACTTCTATCCCCATTGTATTCAATGATCTGATAAACAGTTCAGACATAAACTGACTACCACGATCAGTAGTTACCCTTACCGGTACACCATATCGCGACACCCAATTATGCAAGAACATAAGTAAGACCTCTTGAGCTGTCATGTCCTTCAGGATTGCTACCTCAAACTGACGACTGAACCGATCGACCATCGTGAGTAAATACTTTTGGCCGGAAATCTCAGGCATTTCTACTATATCAATATGAACATGCATGAATCGACCCGCTGGTATACCAATCGTTTTAATTTCAGTTTTGGTATGACGCCAAACTTTACAAGTTTGACACCGGGCACATGTCCTTACCCAGGCTCTTATGTCTTTCGACATCTTTGGCCATACATATCTATCAGTGACCATCCTGATAGTTGCCTTAATGGAAGGATGACTGAATTCATGTAGCTGCTGAATTACCTTATACCTTAATTCTAGCGGTACATAAGGTCTAGGTTGGCTCCTGGAGATTTCACATAATAACCACTTATCTCCAATCTTCCTGCGTGTATATGCAGGATTCTTTTCCAACACAGCTACTAAAGGATCAAGACCTTGTGCTTCCATCAATTGCTGGACAAAATCATTAGAAGATACAATAGAGCATACGAGTGACTCTGAACGAATCATATCTTCATCTGATACGTCTGGTCTACTGAGAGTGTCTGCCACCACATTATCTTTTCCTGAGATATGACTAATGGTAAAATCAAATTCTGCGAGTCGGGTTATTTGTGAATTCACCCGCCGAGAATAATTTAGCCTATTTGCTTTCCCAAGGATACTCAACAACGGTTTATGATCAGTTAATATCATAAACTGATGTCCATCTAGGTAGTGCTCAAAATGCAACACTGCAGAATAAACTGCTAGTAACTCCTTTCCAAGCGTATCATATCGCTTCTCGCGATCTTGGAGTTTCCGACTATAGAATCCAATCGGCTTGACTATACCATTTTCCCGTTGATGTAACACTGCTCCTATGGCTACATCAGAAGCATCTGTGACCAGCTCAAACGGCTTAGTCCAATCCACAGGTGCTAATGTGGTTATTTGGCTTAACAGATCTTTGGCCCTCTGGAATTTTTCCTTGTCGTCTTGGCTAAAATTAATAGGCCAGGACTTCTTGATCGTGCTTCGTTCACGAACTAAATGTCGAGTTAGCGACCCCAAAATTCCAGCTAAACCTGGTATGAACCGACGATAGTAGCTAATCATGCCCAAAAATCTACGCAACTGGCGTACAGTTCTAGGTTCTGGCACATCCTTGATTGCTTGTACCTTGTCTTCCAAGGGCTTGATTCCATCCTTGGAAATGGTGTGTCCAAGATATTTTACGGTAGAGCAACCAATCCTACTCTTTTCTGGTTTCACTACCAATCCATAATGTTCCAGCTTAGACAAAACGATGTCCAAATGCTCCCGGTGTTCCTCCCTAGATTGACTATATATAATGATGTCATCTATATACACTCTAGCAAATGAACAGTCTTGAAGAACTTCCTCTGTCAGACGCTGGAATGTCTGACTTGCATTCTTCAACCCAAAAGGCATACATAAGAATTCATGCGATCCTCCTCCAGGGAATCGCACTGCTGTGAGCGGTATAGATTCTGCCTCCATAGGTACTTGATAGTACGCCTTCTGCAGATCTAACGTTGTATATACCTCATACCCCATTATATCCCTGAGCAAAGTACTCTGGTTCGGTAGAGGATACGAATCGCCTTTCGTTACCGAATTCAATAGACGATAGTTACCACAAACCCTCCATTGACCTGGTTCAGGTTTGGGAACAACCACTATTGGAGATGCAAAGTTGGAATTTGAACGCCTACAAATTCCTTCTTCTCTCAACCGCTTAAATTCTTCAATAGCAACCTGCTGCTTGTGTTGTGCTAACGGTTGAGACTTCGGCGAACAAGGTAGTGGCTCCACCAACTCGATTTGGTGTTCTATGCCTGTCTTTAAACCCTTGCGTTTAGCATTGAATGGCAGAAACACGGCCAGGTGTTTCTCGATGACATCCGCCAAGTCATCGGCGACGACGGGTCTGGGTAGTCTCACTGACCTAACTACTGAGGTCCCAGTCTCAGCATAAGTCACTATCCCAGTGCTTTGTCCAATGGTCCTAGATTTGGGATCTAAAGCGAGATTAAAATGGATCAAAACGTCCATCCCAATGATGTTATCCTTTATATCAGCGACCAGAAAATTCCACGTAAATGGAGATTTCTGCCCCAATGTCACTGACAATTCTTTAACTCCCTTAACCTCAATTGGACTTCCATTAGCAGCCCATAGTTGGTAATCGAATGTGGGGCTATCAATTTCCACCACATCAGATCGAACTATGCTCACCTCTGCACCCGTGTCTATTAAGAAATTTAAGCCACTAAGTTCATCAGTTATAACGAACTTATTGTTGCTATAACCAGCAACCTCTTTAAGATTATCCTGCCAGCCGAAATCTAACAGATTTACGGACTGTATTACCGCGCGTCTCTTCCATCGAAGCTTCCGAACCTAACTTCGATGATTTTAGTATGCCACGAATATGCATACCTTGGAGCCTTGCATGCGCAACCCCCCTACGGCTCCTATTAGCGGGGGCTCCATTAGTTTTCCGGCAGCTTCGACCAGGCTACAGGAAGACTACTTCCTTTCCATCGGGGACCACCCAACTTTGGAAACGTGCATCCCCCTCCTGACATTTTCCAAACTCGGCGTATTTGCGATGCGATATGCACCACTCGCGTGGTCCTTGTACACTCTCACGCGATTCGCCTCTCCAATGCTTGGAATTTGAACGTTGACTCCGAGAATTTACCCTACTTCTGTTGGAACTTTCCTTATTGTTTTTTATCCAACCCACATCCCTGCGGAGGGTACTTAATTCATTCTCTATGGTCAGGAGTCTCTCTGAGAGATGTCTGAGTTGCTGCTCCAGGCGTGAATCTGCGGTTACTGCATACACCTTAGGTTCCATCTGACGATACACTTTGTCCAACCCTTTGAGCTTCTTGGGCCACTCTAGTTCCAATGTATCATATACATCCAAGGTGGCTCTTAGTCTAGCAGGCAATTCTGCTACAAATATACTATTTATAACTTCCTCAGATATATCAAGCCCGATGGATTTTGAAATAAGTCTGTGATAAAATTCAGATGGAAGTACATTTCCCATCTTTTCTTGACGTAATAAGTCAGTCATCCGTTCAATCCTCTCGGGTTGATATCGTCCATGGAGTTCTTCTACTAGAAGCTCAAATGCATTTTCTGGTTCGTTCTCAGTAACAAAATTCCTGAGTCTAAACAGATTCTTTTTTAATGGCTCAGGTAAGCACCACCAGGCCGAGGCAAACCTTTCTATAGGGTCGGTCATTCGTTTTAGTTTAAAATAAAATTTTGCTTCTTCGACCCATTCAGAATGGTTGTCTGGTCTGTACATGGTGAGCTTAACATTGCTATCCATAGAATTGCGGCAAAAACGATCATCTACATCATATCTTTCCGCATAAAGGATCCTGGCGCGGTCGCCATTTTTTGTAGAGGCCCTTAGGTCACTACCATAAGGGGGTCTCTTGGATGCCAGGCCCGGAAAATCCATATATGCGGAATGATCATCTATCTTGGAACACTTAAGTTCCTCTGAACTATCTCTTAAGCTACAATCCTTAAGTCCGCTAGCCAACTGCTCTGTATCCTCAGTATTTAATAAACCAGACATGATATTATTAAATTACTTGTAATTTATATATTATATTAATTAAGTAAGCTTACCCGGATACGCTGATATCCACAGGATACTGAACTGGAATGATTGAGACCTTAAAACAAATATTCACTTTAATTACCCAAAGCAAATTTGTGGTTCTTTTCACTGATAATTAAAAACAAAACGACGAGAAGATTACAAATTTTTTATTCACAAAGAGTCGGAGATGGAACCACGCAGTGTCCCGCTTATGCAATTCAGAAACTCAGATCAAAACTCTCTCATTTCCTTCCACAAGACAAGTCCAAAACTTCGACAATATGAACAAAAGAACTTCCAAAAAATTTTACAATATTTTTCAAAAATTACAATATTGTTTTACGAAACCAGCGATAACATCAAATGTCCAAAAATAAAAATTGATTTATTTTTATATGAGAGGTTAATTGGTGTCCAATAATTAATTTAACCTCTACACATTGTTGGGTTGTAACGCGGAGCCGCGTGTTACAAAACCATTGAGGTTAAAGACCAGACAATCAGAGATGTTTTAGTGCCCTGAACGGTTCGCCAAATATGTGGGAGTTTATGGGCTTTTTAAACCACGTTTAACAGGAATTTGGAATCATTATCTCAAAACCTGAAGTGTGAAAAGAGAAGAAGACCCGATGTAGACATATGAGCAGTGCGACATCAGAGACGTAACTGTATAGTAAGGCCGAAAACGTTTTACAACAGGAAACTCCAGGTTAATTAAAAGCACTATGGCCCGTTTGAGGTTATAAATGCGGTCTGCGCTGCAGTGCTGTGGTTTGAGCAGAACTTGAATGGACATCAGCTCATGATTTTGACTGATTATAAGCTGCTGATAAGTATATTAGATAAGATGAATAAGTTTAGTTATACTCGGCGGCTGAGATCACAAATAACCGGGTTAGTAGAATACAATTTTTCCATCTATCTTATTTCGAAAGAAGAAAAATTTGTTTGCGAACATACTCAGCAGGCCTTGCGAAGCGGACATTAAAAAGAATTGGGATAAAATATATTATATTTGGTTCTAGCCATTTTGATATAAACAGCAGTACAATTACATTTATACAACTATCAGTGTAATCTAAGCGTTATAATTTCAAAAAGTAAAATCATCCAGTAGAACGGGTTTGTCATTATTAGGAACACTTTACGTATTATCTTTAATTTGCTGCGTATATGGATAGAAATTTGGACAGTTAGCATTAGTTCCCAACAATGATGAAACCGGTCTTCTTGATGATTAGTTTATACTGAATAGTATGTATTTAATTTAGCTGGTGTATATATCAAGAACGCAACCTTGACTTAATAACTATTGCAACCGCCCGTGCAACTAACCTTCGTTTAATTGAGATACCAATTGGTCTGTTCATGCACGTGCACATCGATATCGTAGAAATTCTAAAAATTTCTGGTCAGATATATTTCCACAAAATGGTTGACTTTTAGTCGACAATATGAAGTTTTGGTTTTGAGGGATATGAAATCCAAGGAAATTACACTTATGTTCATATATAATTAGATGTCACGTAAAAGTATATTAGTAAGTGTGACTAGTGATCTTGGTAGTCAATTTATGTCTGAATTCTTCATCATGTAGTTGAATGTTATGAGTATTGAAGTGCGGATCGTATTGTTAAAAGGCTTCATAGGGAACTGAAGGTTACATTACTATGCGCTAGAGGATCTTGTTGGTTACAAAATGTGTCCAAAATTTCCTGGCAATACGAAACTTTGATAGGAAAAGTTTGTTCATGGTGAGTCATTGGGGTTACCTGAATATCTTCTTAAAGACGATCTAAATTGTTTTGATTAGCACTTTTATTCAGTAAATTGGTTTGCAGTTGTTCTCAGAAACAGAACGAGTCGCACATCTTTAATCAAGACTAGATTTTCAAGCTCAAAGTGCTGTGTAATTGCAAATTCATAGCTGTCTTCGAATGTGTACATAACCAACGAGAATAGTAGGAGGTATTGGAATACATTTTATAAGAGATCATTCAAAGTCAATCGTATGACTGACAAAAATGCACAGAGGAATTTGAAGCTCCGTATCGCCGCGTTCCGCAGTTTACCAGAATGGAACAGGAGACTGAAAAACAAGACCAATGAAACCAAAATGAGTCTGGTATGAGATCTAGCTCAACGATATTGGAAAAAGAGCAGAAGATGAACAAACACAAAAATGCAATGAAGACTAATTCGGAGATATCGGGTGCAATTGTGCCTATGACGAACCAAAGAAATATGAAAGCGAAACCTAATGTAAAACGTCCGGCTTCAAGTAAATTCCGTACGACGTCCCAAAGTCCGTTAGGTGACAAGATTACTTAGACTAGTACTGTTGGAGGCCCTTATTAGTGCCGGTATTGCGTTATCCGACAAATGTAAAGAAGTTAATTAGTGTAACAGTGTCTAGAAATACTCCTAGACACTTGAGACCAGGTCTGGTGTACTGGATGTTGTTCCTTCTGTTGTGGTGTTGACATCAGTGTCTAGAGACTGGTGAAATTAAATTTGAATTTCTTTTACGCAATATGTTGGCAATTTGATGTTGAGCCGTTGCATCACTTTTATTTATGAAAAAATAAAGACATTCCTTTTGGCGAAACTTTATATGAAATGCATGGCAGTGTTCAAACCAAGTTAAGAAAGTGGTTATTATTCTGCAAATATCTTTAAAAAAATTAACCGTAAATGCTGTTCTTAAGCATGCTTTTTGGATGCTTCAACAATGAATTTATTCCAAATTACCACTAGAAATTGCTACACGAATTGTTAGCTGTAGTGGCTGGTCATATCGCGTGAGGCAAAATAGAGCAGTGTAAGATTTGGGAGCCGCAGCGTGAGTATTTTAATGTAGATTGCCACTGAAGTTGCCAGGTTTAAGTTAAAACCTTGGCAGGCTGGATTGCCGTCAACGTGTTTAAATACGTCCATAGAAGCTAGTTTGTACTCGAAATAGAGGTCATGATATTTGTAGAGTGGTCACTGTGCAACTTATGAAGTTGAGATATGCATTGAAAACGGCCTGTACCATGATATGAATATGATAACTACTTAGTGTTGCTACAAAAAAGCGTTAGCTCTAAGTAGCTGATCGTACCAAAATAGGCAGTGCGAGCCATACGTTATAATGAAAAAATATATAAACGAAAATCAAAAGGAAACTTCATAAAAAATGATTACTCAAAAATTGCCTCAGAGACGGAATAATACCAAAGAAATATTCAAAAATGCTACACAATTTTTAACTAAGAACAACTGGTTATACCACGTGAGACAAATGAGTGTGGGAAAATTAAAATGAATCATGTGGATTCATAGGTCACGTTGCGTGACATAAGGTGCAATTGGTGTGCGTACGGATAAAAATGTGATACGTAGAATAACGAAAAATTGATGCTAAAAAATATCAGTTACGCGTTATGCAAAGCAAGCTATTGCTTGGTTGAGATTGTAGGCAGATGGAGCCTGAGACATATGTAAACGGTTGAATGCTCTCAGGATCAGGCGGTTCGATAAATGGTTTCAACCTTTCTATGCTTACTGATGTCGGTGTTACGCCTTACATGATAAAGAAGTATTTGCGTTGTCTGAGAAAAATCGGGTAAGGGCTGCGATACTTTGGTTGTAGTAGTGCAACAACAGTGTCGTTGCGAACGAGTACTCTCTTACAGCTGTGAAGAAATTTCTCTGAAGGCTGGTCGGCAGAACACGATTGTTTGGCAACTTACCTTGAAGTAAACAATTGGTAAGCCCTCCCAGAGACGGCATATGAACTTGTTGGGGTGACGGGATATTGATCTTCGAAAGTGAGTGTCACCGCGCTGTTCCTTTCGCAGGAGGGATGGCGTTAGTGCATGTTCACTGAGTGTCACGGAGTTGACAGTGAATGGCGACGGCGAAGGTGGTTGTAGCGAGACGCCTGGTCTGAAAAGGGCGTCTGCACCGAAGTTTTGTTCGCCCTTGGCATGAAAGATGTCGAACTGCCATTCGCTTAGACGTGAAAGCTGTCTTTCCACACTGGCAGGGTACTCAGCGATAGTTTAATTCGCGTTTCGAAGTGCACTTACTAATGGTGCATGATCTGTGAAAACAACATATCTGATGCTGTCAATAATGCTGATAAAATGGCGCACTGTGTCGTGGATGGTGAGGAGTTGTCTAACCGAATGTGTCGTATCTCTTTTTTACTGGTTGAAGAGTACGCGAGTAGAAACTGAGAGGCTTCCGAAATCCGTCGATCTCTTGTTCCAACGTGGCTCCAATAGCGAACTCAGAAGCGTCTGTAGTAAGTAGAAATGGTCGTTGGAAATCTGAATGCGTTAGCACTGTAGCATTTGCTAACGAGTTGATGGCGAGTCGAATTAATTAGTCGTCTTCTGATTACCAAATAATGATTTAGTTCTTGCTAAGTCCTTCCCGATTCCACAGGTGCTTATTCAAAGGATAAAGTTGTCTTGAGAGGCTGGGAAGGAACTACCGATATTAGTTCAAGACTCCCAAAATTTTCTGCAACTTGATATTCCTGATTGAAGTAGCCTTTGACGGAAAAGTTTGAATACCGTGCGGAGTGATACGATGCCCTAGAAAGTTTACGGATGTAGTTGTAATCTGCGTCTTGTCACAGTTGATCTTGAGTCTGTGGTTGGATGAGTGTGAGAACACATTTCGTAACTGCTTGGTATGCTTTACTGAATAAAATTATGTCATCGAGATATGATATATAATAAGAGGCGTCGTCGCGAAGTATGTTGTCAATGAATATTGAAATATAAGTGTAGTACACTTAAGTCAAAGATGCATGTTAAGATATTCCAAAAGACCAAATGGAGTGATGACGCAGTCTTTTCAACCTCTCCTGGCACTACCGGGATATGGTGGTAGGCTTGCCTGAGGTCAATCACTGAGAAGAAATTGCCACCGTTGAGTTTTTCAAGTAAGGTGTTAATATTGGGTATAGGATATGAATCAGATTTTGTCAATGAATTTAACTTGCGGTAATCTCCGCAGGCCCTGTAGGATCCGTTTGATTTGAAGACTAAATGCAGTGGTGACGCCCATGAACTTTTCGATGGTCTGATGATTCCCTCGTCCAACAGCCTTGAAAATTCTTCTTTGACAGCTTTCAGTTTAGCAGGAGCCAGTGGTCGCTTCTTGAGTGTAATAGGTTTTCCTTCTGTGACGATATGGTGCATCGTGTTGGAGACTCGTAGCTCTGATTTGCTGGGATCGAAAAGCGACTTGTGTTCTTAAAGTGCTGCTGATATCTCTGATGAATGATGCACTGTGGTTGGCTGAATGACCTGTAACTCCACACGCTCGGAGGCAAGTGTCAATAAAACTTTGCTCAAGTCCGGTGGAGGGGTCGATGTTCTTTTAATTGGCAAGAACAAAAATGAGCCGAAATTTCAAAAGGAAATCAAGGTCTATTATGTTGTGTGAGACCTTGGCGACGATGACGTTGTGAGTAAATTCACGCCGTAAATCTATTTTCGGTGTGCGATACTGACAGCCATAAGTAGGTATGGGCTCCCCTGTAGCTGTTGCAAGTAAAACGCCTAGCGACAACTCGGCCATTGTATCACCCTTGATAAGTGAGACTGCTGCACATGTGTCTACAACGAATTCTTCGCCAGTTCTAAAACCAAGAATGTGCAGAAGTTCGTTTGGCTTTTCGGCCGGGTCATGCAAACAAGTAGGCTGCTCATTGCGACTGATTATGTCAGTTTGGCTGTCTACGTGGCATAATCGGCGTGGACGAAAATAATCAATAGGAATGTCAAATTGTAAGTGATTGATTCCTTGTGGCGCCGTTGATGAGTTTGATGCGTAGAAAATAAGGTCTTCTAGTTTCTGTGCCATACTTTTCCTGATCCTGATGTTCCACTGTGCCTGTTTTTGTGGTTTTTCCGTCAATTGTGGAAATTGGCGTTCATTCGGAAATTCGTCCGAAAGGCAGAGACAGACTTGACATGAATAAATTAACTTCTGGGGGCATGTCTGTTTGGAGCATATCTGTTAAAAGGTTGCGGGGATCTAGATCGCCGCCTATTGTTATTTAGTGTTTTAGGTGTAAATTTGTATTTAAGCCAAAAGATTTGTGAATTGATATTAAGTCAGAATAAAAGAGTACTGTTCTCAGTATCCGGGCGCAGTCACCAATTTGTAAAACATTCAGGCTTTAAGTAAATTCCGTATGACGCCACAAAGTCAGTTAGGTGCCAAAATGACTTGGACTAGTACTGTTGGCGGCCCTTATTAGGGCCGGTATTACGTTCTCCAGAAAATGCCGAGAAAGTTAGTTAATGTAGCAGTGTCTAGAAATACTCCTAGACACTTGAGTCCAGCTCTGGTTGACTGGATATTGTTTCTTCTTTTGTGGCATTGTCATCAGTGGCGAGAAACTGTGTGAAGTCTGAGTATTGTCTCGTTGAATATCTGCGACAACAACGTGATAACTGGTATATGTGAAAGTCCAATAAGTAGACATTGCTTCGTCTAACTAGCTATGCAGCAACAAGATTTGCGTGAATGAAATTGATACTGTGTGTGAAGCAAGTCTAGAAGTCAGCGTAGATGAAAAGTCAGTATGAGAAGAGACAGCACGCACACCTAGTGCACAGCAGAAGGCAAACGTGAACACCGAATGGCATGTTAAATTCAACGTGCTTAAATAGCCGGAAATCGAAAGCTCGCACGCCATTGGTTAACGACAAATTTCGCATGTTTTAATTGTTGCCGCGTAAATTAAATTTGAATTTTATTTATCAATATGTTGACGAATTGATCTTGAGCACATATTTTAAACATGATGATGTGAGTGGAGAACAATATACTAAAAAATAAAAAGCAACCAATTTTTTATTTTTAAACAATTGTAGATACCGCTAGTTTCTTTTAAGAAGTTTACCTTTATAGTTGAATTATTTTTTATTAAATTTTAATTGTTTAAGTTGTGGAAGTTGTTGTAAAAAACCCCGGCTTCAAGTTAATGCCAAACAACGTTTAAAAATTTTTGAGGTGCCAAGACGGCTGAGAGTTAGTACTGTGGGTGGCCATTATTACAGACGGAATTGTTTTCTCCGGTAAATGCCGAGAACGTTAGATTGTAAGAGGTGTTCCAGGGTAGCGGTTTATTTAGCGATGCTGAGATTTTTACATATGCCTGGTAGCTGACCTCGAAAGAAATCAGGTTCGTGTGTTGAGCTTATAATCAGTCTCATTTTAGCTTACGTTAAACCCTCTTTCATTGTCGTGCTGTGAGTAGGCTAAGTCTAAGTATCATACGTCTATTATGAACAATGTTACAAAGTAAATTAAAATTCAATGCTAGTCAAAATTTACCGTGCTCTAGACGGTAACAAAATAAAATATTGTAACACGCGGCTCTACGTAACAACCCAACGATGTTCAATTTTGACAATTATAGTTCTCTTTAAGGTCAAATAATCTAAATCTGTTTTTAGACAATATTTCTATTAACTGTGATTTAAGAAACAATCTCTGTTAGTTTCAAGCAATTTTAATTGAGATTTCTTGAACTGCAATTTTAATTGTAATTAATAGGGTTTTCGTTTAATAAATATACACACACGTGCGCAATACGCAGGGATCATGCGTTGGATTATAGTGTCTATGTGGTTAGATAATTTTTCTTTGCATTCAGATATGATTTCACGCATCAGGACATCAGATGTTCCTCAATCAAATTCACAAACTCTATAGTTCAATGGATTATTATTGTAAACGCCCCGGCTTCAAGTAAATGCCGTACGACGTTACAAACTCGGTTAAGGTGCTCTAAATAGAGATTAGTTACTGATAGTGGGGCCCTTAAGAGGGCTAATGCGTTCTCTTGAAGTCTTCGCCAGATTGAAGATGTCCTATCTTGGGTGGACTTGCTGAGTTTGTCGCTCCCGTAGGTTGAGCTTCGTAATCATGATGGATAGCGTCCTGCAGGTTCTGCACTTAATTGGCTAGTCTCCGGTATACCGCAACAAGATGAGTCACAGACGTTAGTTGCTGGTGAAACTATCAAATCACCAGCGATATTGACAGCCGACAGAACATACACACGTGAAGCAGGTAGACGCAAATGCCACAACTGATTTGCATGGTAAATTACTGTGCTAAATAGCATGCAATATGTCTACTTGCACACTATTGGTTAAACGTGGTTAAACGGCAATTTCGCTTTTTTCTCATTGGTGCAACGTAAATAAATTTGAATTTAATTTACGCAATATGTCGGCGATTGATTTGTGTCGTTACATTATCATTAAATAATTTAAAACCATAGTAAACAGTGGATTAATTATTTGTGAAGTTTTTTTCATTGAAGTTTTCACACTATTTTATTCTATCCATCATCAGTGACAACATTTACCCGGACTTTATTTATATCATCACTCAGCATATTTTCAATCGGTTACATGTATTCATCACAATTTGACGTTTGCGGAATGGATTACATATCATAGTTGATATATATCGTTTTGATGCCGTCTGGAGCATCGGACAAGCGAGTTTAACTGTGAATTGATAATTACTTGTGTATAAGACCTTCAACGGTTGAAAATATTTCGCTTTGTTGCCCAGAACACGGCCAATTTGGGACTAACTATGAATTTTCTATGAAACATTGTGTAACACTACATATGTGATCATTCGAATTCGGGCCTTCACATCATCCATCGGGAAAAGGCCGGAACTGATCATAAGCACGGATCTCATCAGCAGCTACCAGTTATATGTAGGAAGAGTAAAACGTCACGAACTAGATAGCTACTCAGCTAAATACCCCTACAATATATTTAACACAAAGTTTATATCTAGGCACAGAAGCAGAATGTCATAAATCTCGATAAATAAATCCAGAGTGCCTTAGCAGTATGGTTACTAGTCACGGATAAACGTTCAAGAGCACACAAAATGAAAATCCTGGCTTTGACAGCTAAAACACAGTAATTCACTGCATGCTACCGGCGTGTTATGTGTGGTGTGTTAGAGCTTAACCAAACCTTATCAATGCATAAATAAAATTGTAGCTCAAGAAATCTCAAATAAAACTACTTGAAAACTAACAGAGATTATTTCTAAAATCACATTTAGAAGAAAGATAAATATATATAGAGAAATTAATTTATACAGGATATGAGTATTAATGTGTATTTAGTTGAGAGACATTTTGTTAGTGTAGGCTCCGTATTTGGTCTTGTCCAAATGATAGAATAATACTATATATACTTTCAACAGTTTTATTAACCTCTCTTCCTCTCTGTCTATAACCTATTGCAAACAGGATAGGATTAGTTAAACTGGGGTATTTGAGGTTTACTGCAGTATTGAAATCAAAATTTTGTTGATCTTTCTATGAGTCCAGAACAGCAATTAAAAAAATATAGACATCATGGATATGTGTGTATGTCAATCCATTAGGTTTGCTTATAGTTATTCGATAAATGTCACTTTAGTAGAATACACATGCGTTTATATGTTGTTGTGCATTGGGAGGGAGACAGGGATACGTTTTTGTATGCATTTGAGTATTAGAGATTACGTATGAATGCCGGATATTAGGAAGACAATTAAAAATACTTTTGAATTAAAATAAATATATAAATCTATCTGACTAGGAATGAGGATAACACATTTGCCACAAGTTTTTCTTTATTCTTTTAATCAAGTTTGCGAGCCTGAAGTTTTGTTATGTTGTTCGACGAGTAGTTAAATACAATGGGATCTGTGTTAACTTCAAGCTCGCAAACTTGATTTAAAGAAAAGTTACCACTCACCCGCGATAATCAACTATTGTTAGATTGAATTGCCTATATATATAGAAATATATATATATATATATATATGTATATATATATATATATATATAGTATATATATATATATATATATATATATATGGCGAAAGCTGCAAACAGTTAATGTTCGTGACTGCGTAGAAATTGTGCAGCCGACATTTACAGTCAAGTTCAATGTATGCGAGACTACTAGATGTGAGAGCCGCATATCTAAATTTGATTTCCATATATATTCAATGTGGTTTGATCCTCGATAGTCAGTTTGCCGTCGTACTCTGATGATGATCATGGATGGTCGAAACGCGTCAGTGCATTGCGTCTGGCAGTAGTTTTGTTATGTTTTTTGACGATTGGTTAAATACAATGGGATTGGCGTTTACTTCAAGCTCGCAAACTTGATATAAAGAATTGTTATCACCACTCGCGTAATCAATTATTGTTAATTTGTGATTTATTCCTGTGCGTATTGTGTCAACCCTGAAGATGAGACTGGAAATTAGGTCTCAAAAATTAGGTAAAAGAACGATAGAAAATCTTGTTCCAACATCATTTTCAGGTAATCAGCTGATGAAAGGGACAAGTGAGAACCCATCATTCGATGCCAATAATCAGAGCACTTGAAAATTCAAGATTTTACCAACCTAAGAGTTCTATCAATTGTCCCGCACAAGAAAAATGCGGTCAAATCCACAACAAGAAGGACAGCACTGCGCAAAGAGATTCAACGCTTAGGAGAAAGATTGTTTAAGACCAAAATTAGTATACCTGACTCTGAGGTGAATCGGATATGAAAAAATTGAGACTCGTTGGGTTGTAACGCGGAGCCGCGCGTAACATTCACCCCCCGACAATGAAAATTAGTACACGGTGAAGAGAGATAAACATACGGAAGATGTTATGGCTCTGCCGTAACGAGTAAACACTAATTTTGGCTTTGCTGACACTGACTCTGGTTCCTCTTTCTCTCGCGGCGGCATGACGGCGTCAGTTGGCTCTATTGTTGGTGAGCTGTTGGGCGTTAGCCGCTGGTCACCAAAACTGTCTGGAGGTGAAAGTATCGTCTCTTCGCTGCCTGATAGGTCAACATCGTGGAACAGCGGGTCATTTGGATGTGCTGCATGAATTTCCGTACTTTGGGCACTTGGATGACTTGTGGCGCCGTTTTGGTGTGTCTCATCACTTTGCATTTCTGACATTCTAGGCATTGTTTTGACCACTTCTTGACATCTCGTCGCATGCCAGACCAAAAATACGTCCTGGGTAGAATTTCCATTAGGGCTTCGCCAGATGGAAGTCTCATTGAATGGTAAACCTCGAAGATCTTGTGACGATGTTTTACAGGTATAAATGGCCGAGGGCCCACGCCAGTTGTTTAACACTGCAGCAGAGTTCCAAATGTTTTCAGGCGATTGACATCAAATGTCCGAAGTGGTGAATCATCTTGCTGAGCTGAGTTCTACAGGACGGCTTAGGGAGTCTGCAATCACGTTTTCTGATCCTTTGACATGAGTGACTTCATATTCATACTCGTGTATTCGTGTAAGTTGTGAGTTGACACGTCGTGAATATAAATACTCTTTCTTTCCTCTCAGAAGTAGAGGAAGATGGTCTGTGTAGATCTTGAACTTTCGGCCATCCAGATAGGTGTGGAAGTGTAGGATCGACCAGTAGATTGCGAGTAACTCTTTTCCTAATGTATCATATCGCGTCTCGCGAGGTTGTAGTTTTTGCGAATAGAAAGCGATAGGTTGGTGTATGCCATTGATGGACTGTTGAAGTACTGCGCCTATGGCAACGTCGGATGCGTCAGTTATCAATTCAAAAGGTTGAGACCAATCACGGGAATGTAGCATGGTCGCTTTGCATAAGGCCCTTTTGGCATCCTCGTAAGCCTGTATGTCGTCCACGTTGAGCTGAATCGGTTGTGATTTCTTGACAAAACGGCTTTCTGGCACGAGATATTTGTGAAGAGGTGCCAGAATCTTGGCAAGGCAGGGTACAAATCGAGAATAGTAGTTCATCTTGCCCAAGAATCGTCGTAATGCTCGAACGGTGGTTGGAGGCTGTAGATCTTGAATAGCACGAACCTTAGTAGGTATAGGTGTCATGCCTTCTTCGGAAATTTGATGACCGAGGAATTCAATTGATTTCTGTGCAAAGACGCATTTGTTGCCATGAAGTCGGAGGCCATAGTCTGCTAGACGTGTGAGCAGGATCTCAATATGTTGTATATGTTCGGACATTGAGTTGGAGAATACCAGGATGTCGTCTAGATATGGAATTACAAATGGTAGACCATCTAGTATTTCGTCCATAACGCGTTGGAATGTTTGCGAGGCATTCTTGAGACCGAAAGGCATATAGTGATATTCATGTGTACCACCTCCGGTGAATCTGAGTGCAGTATATGATACGGAGTCTTTGTCCATCGGTACTTAATAGAAGGCTTTCACTAGGTCAAGTTTTGAGTACACAGCATGACCGATAGCAGATCTGAGTAGGTCAGCTGGATTTGGCAGGATGTACGAATAAGACTGTGTTCAAAATTTGAGAATACGATAATCCCCGCACACCCTGAATGTGTCTGGTTCACTCTTTGGTACTACTACCACAGGCGACGCAAAAGGTGAGCTAGGTCGCGTACAGATGCCTTGTTAACGTAGCATGGCGAATTCTTGCTCGGTGGCCTTATGTTTGTGTGGTGCCAATGGACGTGCTCGTGGAGGATGAGGAAGTGGTTTCGATAAGATGATACGATGGGCTGTGATGGCACGCTTCCTCTTGAGATCGGGCATAAAGGAGATAGGCTTGAAAATCTTTTCATGTCGTTTCAGAACATCGTCCAGTTGTGGTACATGAGGAACTGGAGGAATTAGCTGTATGAATGAGACTGCTTCGGCGCGAGTTGTATGTTTTTTCGCTGATGAAAGCAACTGATTGTCTGCAGTGCGTATCTCTCGTGTTCTTGGACGTCCAATGATGTTTCTTGTCGTATTGGCAATGATGAAAGGATAATTGAAACACCTTTTGCAGTTGGAGAACGTGTTTGTGCATACTCGTACTCTAAACGTCGCTATGTTGGAGCCATTAGCGCAGGTAAGACTGCTGGTTTTGACTTGATGTGTAGGTTCGAAATAATTGTGGCGCGGAAGCTAACGTCTGATCCAGTGTCTATGAGAAATAATTTGCCAGAGTTTGCGTTACGGATAAGAAAGTATGTTGTTAGTAGCAACTGACGATGAGACTCGTGTGCTGGCATTTGGGCGTTTGAAGCAAGACTTCACTAAAGCCGTCGCTGTAAATACAATAGTTTGATCGCGCTCTACCGCGAAAGCAACGTGCTTCGAGCCATCAGACGTGGAGCGGCCAATAATCTTGGAGTGATCAGCCTCTATTGCCGCAGAGAAGGCTGATCCCATCAATTTTCCGAACCTTCCTTGGGCGGATCCTCCCGAGGTGTCGAAGGTGACCGCGCCCACTTGAACGTCGCGTCTGTGCGCAGGAATGTGCAGCTGTTTCTGAGGCAATAGCATGTGGAGTAACCAAAGCTGCGGTTATTCGGACACCACTCTGCCGGTAATTGTGGAACTGTGGCCCGGCCTCTCGACGTCAAGCTCCTGGTGCTATTTCGGGACGGTGGTCGACGCTGGTCACGCCTGCTCTGGTCGCGTCTATTCTGGACGGCATCGACTGAGTTTGAATTTTGCCTGACGGCGAGGTGCTCGAGCAGGCTGATGAGGCGCTCATAGGTGATATTTGTTTCGGCTGATGATGCTGTGGATTAAGATTCGGACAGTCGTGAGGTGATGTAACCTTGCTCTGAAGCAGGTGAGCTGTAGTGGTGTTTCTTCAACCACTTGTCTAGACGTGCCGTCAGAATGTCGTCTTGCATTTCAACGGAATCGCGTAGGAACGTGGCCATCTCTTGGAGTGCCGAGGGAGCTTCTGTATGAATATTCGCATCTAGATTTCCTAGGGCAAGTTGAATTCCAAGGCTTTCTGCTCCATCTCCCTAAATAGCTCGGAAGACGTGCGGCTACTTAAGGAGATCTGGCTCATCAATTCTGTAAGCTTTTCTTCCCGATCTGGTGCCGTGCGCTGCTTGATGGCGCGTTGCAGGCTCTGCCATGGCTGCGCACATGTTCCCTCAGTGTATTGATGCAGAATATCTTTTAGTCTGCGTCTGAAATACATTGGGATTGTCTCCCAAGCCCTCAAAAATATTTAACCCTCGTCTGTTATATTGGACACATTGGCCAATAAAGTAACATCGTCGACCCACTCGTCAAGGTAGTCTGGATCGAATTGGCATTTTTTGTACTGTGTCCATGTGCTGGTGCGGCCTGTTGCTGGGCTCGCCACCGGCCTTCCTGCATTTCCTGAGCTGGACGTCATCTTATGTGTGTGAGTGCTGTCTAGTATAGATGGCAGTGTTACATCGTACTCACTCGTCATCGAAAATTGTGATCTCGAGAGGGTGGTTCACTGTGATTTATGTCTCCGGATTAACTTTCTGGTGTGGCATTCATCAAAAGTGCTTGATGCTCTCAAAGGCTAGATTCTGATTAATTCTTTGTTGGATGTGAGTTCGACGAACCGGGGCACCATTTATATATGAGTATTTGTAATTATAGTAATAGCTTTTGCAGGGTAGCTGTCTATTTAGTAATGATTTCCAATATTTTCATGGTAGTTGTTATCCCCACCCGTTCCATTATCAGTCCCTGACATTTTCCGAAGGGTGAAGTAAGAAGATTTATCCGTTTTCAGACGTTTATTTGAGGTTATGGAGCAAAGCATGAATCAATTCACAATTAAACAACATGGACCGTGCTCTAGACGGAAACAAAATGATATATTGTCAACACAATTAAATGTCTTATACACCAGTGCTTATATTTAACACAATCGTCTGAATCGTGATGAATTCATTTAAATGATTGAAAAAATACGATCATATAAACCCAGACTGATTAGCAAATTATTTTAAAGTCACTGGTAAATATAGTCCCTGATAATTGATTGATAAAAATCATGTAAAAACAGTTATAAAAAAGCATCACAAATAATTATTCCACTGTTTTCTAGGTTTTGAATGTTTGAATTATAATTATCCATTGAACCATGGAGTTTAGGACAATATATTGAGAAACACCTGAGGTTTGGATGTGTGTGATCATGACTGAACTGTTAGTATTTGTGTAGAATATGATTAATGTAAGAAAAGTCAATAAATACATTGTTTGAACACAAAGGCACTATAATCAACCGCATGTTACCTGCGTCTTGCGCGCGGGTGTGTATCCTTTTTAAACAAAACCCTATTAAATACAATTAAATTTACAGTTCAAGAAATCTCAATTAAAACTGCTTGAAACTAACAGAGATTGTTGCTAAAATCGCAGTTAAGAGAAATATTTGTAAAAACAGAGTTAGACTATTTGACCTTCAGGAGAACTGTATTTGTCAAAACTGACCTTTGTTGAGTGGAAACGCGGAGCCGCGTGTTACACTAGAATCTAAACGAATAACTTATTTTTTTAATAATATTCGACCAAATCAATCATAGTGGCTTAAATTTATCAATATTTGTTAATTTATTTTTGCCGTATAAATTATCGTCCTCTACATACATCACCTTCTTACAAAAGGTGTCTAGTGATAGACGTAATCCTTGTTCTTTGGCTGTCGTTGAACAATTCCGGAAAGCGTTGTGCATACTGATGACCCTGACTTCCAAATTGCACATGGTCCATTAGCTTCTTGCACTACTGGTTCGTCTGAATTGGATAAAGCACGTTGATCTTGTAAGTTGGTTGAGCCTGTTATCAATTTTGTAGACATCGCGTCTTGTGAAAGTTGCCTGTTGGACATTGATATCTGCAATGATCCTTTAAAACATCTATTCATTTCGTCTCATTATCAATTTAGATAAACTAAGTAATGCAACGATCCAAAGTAAAAAAATCTTCCATGTTATTTTCTTCTATGTAGGCAATTTTGTGTGTCATCCTCTTGTCATTTGTAAAATGGAGTGAGGCAGTTTTCCTATTTTCACCAGCCACATATGCAATTAATGCCGATCTCATAACGGAGGATACATAGCACTTGATTTTTATTTTTCTGGTCTTCGTCGAAGTTAAACGACAAACCTTTCTTCGGAGTACTCCAACAAACAAATCTATGTGTATAGCAGCCCAATCATGTCTATTTAGTATGTCTAGAAGAAGAACTCAAGGCAGCCTTAATCATTCTTCATATACAAATCCTACGATTGAATTTGCTAATTTTGCTCTTTATTTATTGCGCACGGCAAGCAATACTATAGAATGATCGTGGATTCAGTTCGTACTACTATTACTTCACAACGCAGCTTCCGATTCCGAATGCAGCATTTCTACCATCCCATTTGGATAGTATTCAGAGATCTGAAAGGCTCTCACATAAATTGAATATGGCGATCACTAGTGACCCTTATCGATACACCACATCGCGACACCCAATAATGTTAGAACATTAACAAATATTTTTGCACTGTCATATCCTTCCAAATCGCCACTTCAAATTGACGATTAAAACGATCAACTATTGTAAGCAAATACTTTTGACCGTTGACTTCGGGCATCTAGACAATGTCTATATGTATATGTTTGAACCGTCTGGTTGGTATCTTAATATACCTTATCCCGGTTCTGGTATGTCTTCAAACCTTACTCTTAGCCAATATCAAAGTGAATGGATCCAATCCTTGCGCTTCCTTGATTTTCTTGGCTAAAATGTCGGAAGAATCATCTAGATTCCTCAACAGACCACAACGTATCGTCTCGACGTCTGCTTCATTTGATGTACTAAGAGCATTTGCAATCACGTTCTTTTTATCAACAATATGAGAGACAATAAAGATGAATTCTGCTAATCGGGTAATCTGGGAATTCACCCTGTGCGTGTAATTAAACCCCGTGTGAGTACCAAGTATGCTTATCAGAGACTTCTGATCTGTCAAAAACTTAAACAGATGAACGTTAACGTAGTGCTAAAAATGTAGCAGAGCAATATAAACAGCACAAAGCACTTTAACAACAGTATCATATGTTTTCCTTGGTTATAAAGCCCAATTCGCCTGATTAAACTATTGTCTCTTTGATGAAGCACTGCACCTATTGCTACATCTGAGGTGTCTGTGACTAGTGTTTTTATTTCACTTAGCATATATTTAGCCCTGATTCAAGGTAATATGCCAGAAGTTCATGATCGTGCTCTTTTCATGTGTGTTAACCATCTTAAAATTCCGGTTAGACATAGAATAAATCGTTGATAATAGCTGATGATGCCCAAGAACAAACGCAGTTGACATATATTCCGGGGCTCTTTTAGGTCATTGATTTCATGGATTTTATTGTAGGGGTCGATTTCCGGGGTTGGTATCTGGTTCGTTGATTTTTTGACCCGTCCTACATATCAATGGTGGCTATTATTACTACCCGTGCGCCTAATCAGTCTCTGATCTTTTTCGGATGGTTGATGTGAGAAGGCAAAAACATCGGGTCATACGTATATTCTACACAATATTGCAATTAGAAATATAATTCACAGATAGTCCAATTTGACCATGTGTTGGTCGGCAATAAAAAAACAGATTTTAACATAAAATTATATCTTAAACACCATTCACAGTTAAACTAAATTGTCCGTCTTCTAGACGGCAAGAATTAAAATGATTTATGTTTATAAAGTAACATGTTTCGCACACAAGCAGTTATTCTTACACAAATGTCTGGATCGTAATGAGAATAGTCAAATGATTGAAAATACATGATAATATGAACATAGTAAAATGATTTATGTTTATAAAGAAAATGTTTTACACACAAGTGGTTATTCTTACACAAATGTCTGGATTGTAATGAGTAGTCAAACGATTAAAGATACATGATAATACAAGCCTAGTAAAATTATTTATGTTTATAAAGGAAAATGTTTTGTGTAATCCGTTTAAAGACTTTTATGACAAAAACTCAAAGAATACATGATGATGTTAATGGAGTTAACATTGAAAGTTATCACTAAAATTGAACATGGAAACCGTTTAAAGATTTAAATGACAAACAACTCACAAATGTTTAGTTCCTTGCTTTCTATAGTAAACAATCAATCATTTTCATAGTAACGAATAATCCGATTAAGCGAGATAAATTCACAGTGACACAATAGTCCACCGCGTGATCCTCTCGGATCGCGCGCGGTTCTGTCTATTTTATAAAAACCATATTAATTACAAATAAAATTGCAGTTCAAGAAATATCGATTAAAACTGCTTGAGACTAACAGAGATTGTTCCTAAAATCACAGTTAAGAGTTAGAATATTTGACCTAAAAGAGCACAGCGTTTGTAAAAATCGACCTTCGTTGGGTTGTAACACGGAGCCGCGTGTTACATTATCATTCAATGGTTAAATACCGTTTCTGAAAAGTGTATTTTTGATATATTTGTTCAAAGAGCATCTAATTTTGCTCTTATGGGCTTTTGCACTATTTCAAATTGTTCTAATCTAGTCAAAACCGTTTCAAATTGCTTGTGGTGTTCCATACGCGACTGACTGAAAATAATAATGTCTATGTTTATATTCTGAAAAATGGTTAATTCTGGAGGAACTCTTCGGCCAAACGCTGGCATTTCTGACTGACATTTTTAAAACAAAAGTCATTCGAAGAAATTCGTGCGAACCTGACTGTGGTGCGTTGTATAGAACATTCCTTCATCGGTATCTGATAATACACTTTCTTGAGAACTAAATTTAAATAAAGCTCGTATCTCAATATATCTAAGATGAGTGTGCTCTTGTTAGGAAGAGTATAAGAATCAATCATAGTCACTGGGTTTAATTGACGATAGTTCTCACAAACCCTCCGTTGTCCCGGTTAAGGTTTGGGAAACACTAATATTGGGGAAGCAAAATTGGAATTTGATCTCGTACATATTATTTCCTCTGCGCAATTAGTGAAATGGGCAACAGTGATCTGTTGCTTGCTTTGTGTCAATTGTTGGATCTTGGGTGAACTAAACAATGGAGCGACTAACCATATTTAGTGCTCTACACATTTTTCAATCAGTTTCGTTTGGCAATAAACGGTTGAAATACTGCAAGTTGTTTCTCAATTATGTTGGCAAAGTCACTTGCGACAGTAGGAAAGGGTAAACAAACAGATATATAAACTAAAGTATCACTCTCAGTGTGTGTTATGTCCGACTGGTCTTCTACAGGGGCAGATTGAAGTTAGTTAAGAAATCCATTTTAATTATTTGGTCCTTGACATCGCTTAAAGGAATATGTTATCTCAAAGTAACCGACAGTTTTTTCATCATTATAACACCTATCGGACTACCATTGAGTGCCAATAATGAATAATCAAATGTGGGCAATCTGCTCCCTCCCCTTCTGACTTAACTATGTTAACTTCATAAATGAGAAACTCTAGACCAGAAAATTCATCTCCAATGATGACTTGTATGCCGAAAAGCGCGACGACGTTCTAAAGATCTTTGCTTAGGCAAAATCTAACCTTCTTAGTGGCTGACTCGGCGCTATCTCCTCAAGTCACATTCATGGATCTCGACATTAGTATGCAATTTTTCTCAATTTGTTTAGTGCTGCCTCTCCATCTGGGTCCACAATAACGTGGGTATAGGCAGCCTTATTTTTGCACTTGGCAACCCGTCCAGATTCATAACGTGCCTTCCATCTTTCGCGTGGTCCATCAAATAGTTGCGATGAGCGTTTCCCTCGACGCCTAAATTCTTTATCCTGACACAGAAATTGCGATATATTTTTCGCCCTATATTTAATTTGGTGCTTCATACATCAGACTTCTCTTTTTAAATCGAGAATCTCTTCCTGTACGGCCATGGGACCTTCTGTATTTGATCTGATTTGCTGAACCAGGAATGAGTCCGCTATCAAAGCATGTACCCGTGGTTCTTGCAGTTTATAAACGCCGTTTAACCCTTTGAGTTTACTTTGCAAATTACCTCTAAGTAAATTATAAGTCTGGCAAATATTTCAGCTGTATAATTAGAATTCTGCACATCTTCAGATATATATAGTCCGGAAGCTTTTACTCAAAAGCATTCCGCGGTTCTTCTTCCACAGTTGTGCCTCGGAAACTGGCCGTGGTTCTTCTAATATATTTTGACAAAGCCATCCATACAGCAACAAATTGATCCAGATTTTCCACTTTATAATAAACTATAAAAGGAATTTGGGAATCTACGACCAATTCTATAAGGTTTTCGAATTTTAACGGTGGTAGACTGATAAAATTTGGATATGCGCGGTTGTATTTTTAAAGGTTCCAGACCTATTACTAATGACAGACCAATAAATTCCAAGTCTGTATTAGACTTATTGTGTCTATAGGACACTGATGGATTAATCCTTATTTCCATATCCATCAGGCTAATATCTGCGACTTCTTGTACCATTCAATCTGTGTCCTAAGGCTTGATATTTGCCACCATATTAATCACACACACACACACACACATATATATATATATATATATATATATATATATATATATATATATATATATATATATATATAACCAAGAAATTGGTGAGGAATAGTGAATTTTTACGATACGCTGTAAACCGAATGCTTGACATGAAAAACGTTTTGATACGAAAATCACAATAACTAAATTGTTTTTTTCCTGGACGATCCCAATGTGCATAAATGATTACGGTACCTTGTTTTAACAATAGTATAATTTTGGGATCAAAAAATGTAAAATTGATAAGAGAAGCAAGAGAGCTACTACAGATTAACAGACGAGATCACACAAGTCAAGCACAAAATACAGAAAAACTCAATAAAGAATGTTTTAGAATTAAACAAATATTTTCTTTTTTTATAATATTCGTTCCAACCAGTCACGTTGGATTAAATTTCTTAATAATTGGTGCTTTGCTTTTGTCGATGGTGATATTTTTCTCTCTAGAGTTTTATAACTCCCCATATAAATATGAACAAAAAATGATTTTTCGTTTGTATTTGTCACTTTTTCCTCATACAAATAATCTATTGAAGATATCACTTTAAAAATGCTTTATTAATTTCTGGAACATTCATTATTAAAATTCATTGAGTATTTATATCTTCGGTCATGGTAGTTTTCAGTTTTCGTAATATTATTATGGTGTGCAGTCGATGTTTGTGAGATAGAGGTTAGATTTAAGACTCCCAATTTTCGTCATTCTAAATTCTAATACAAGTGGTTTTCAGTAAACTTAATCTGCAGCAAATTATACCGGAATTTTGAAGCCCTAGTGTACAGGTATTTCGGGTGGATTTTGCTTTGCTCGTATACATTTGCATTCTAGGTCAATGGCGGATCTGCGTATGATTTCAGGGCATATTATTTTTATTTGTCATAATTAAAATATGTGGAGGAATGTGTTTCTCAAATAGGGCGTAATAAAAACATAGGAGGATTTCATACGGTTAGTCTAGAATGTCATCCACGCTGGACCATTATAAATACAAACGAGTGTGTTTTACGCTCAAATGAGTACGAATCTGGTGCCCTTGACATTTTTATAGAATATATAGGACACTAGTTTCTGCATTGACATTTAACGACTAATAACATGATTATTGTCTGAACAAGAAAAGACCCAGGTATCAATATTTCCTTCTGCGGCCTCGCTTTTTGTGGTATGTTTTTTTGTTTGTAATCTTCTGGGTGGATGCACATAAACCAGTAGATAAGAAGATACAAGTTTTTGAAGTTTCCGTATCGATGCCCTAGTGACTATTACTAATGATTTGTGGAAACACCAAGAAGGCTAGCAACCGTAGAAATCCGACTAAAAAGTCAATGGTTAAAGATTGCATAGATAGGCATCGACAAGAGTTTGGCGTATTTGATGGAAAGCTGTGCTATTGAAACTGTGTAGGTAAAAATAGCAAAATGAAGCATAAAGCATAGTCACTTAAAGCAGTAGAAGTCAAAAGTGATAGCAGTTAACGAGTAAGTCAATAAGTTTTGCGTGGGAAATTCATTGCACTTATATATTTGCAGGTCGCACGTGATTGCTTAATGCCGTTAATAGCAAGCATACCAAATTAGAGGCAGTAACTTAAAAGGGATGACAACCTTGCAATATATAGCAGTTAAATACTGTTTGTTGTAGAGAACCAATATATATGCAAGTATGTATTATGTGTTGCGAACCTAGTAACAAATTAGTTCACTTATCACCATAAGGATAAGCCAAAGACAGCATGAACTGAAAGTATAATCTCATGCAAATTCGTTTCCTACTTACTGTCGACTCATCAGTAGGAGCCGGTATTACGCCCTTTAACCAATTTATATTTGGGTGACGAATGTGGGAAAATAGGTCGGTAGACGAATGTGTAAAACTGCAGTAGTGTAGTTAACATCATATAAAGTATCGAAAATGCGACTTCCACGCTAACTCACATTATATCATATATATACCAAATCTGTAAAGGATACTAACACTATGGCTATTGTGTTAGTAGTCGATACAAACATTATAGTACCGAAAAGGTACGTGGTACTAACACTATGGTTTCTGAGTCGGTACATTTTATCAACATGATGGATATCAATGTATGCTATAATTTACCGAAATTGAGAATTATAACTATTTCTGAACACCTGTTACTCCAGTAAATCCAAACACTCTGACCTTGATCGATATCAGTTATAACATTTCGCGGTAAGCACGACATCATTCAATTCAATATATAACACTTAGGTAATGTTTGTTGCGGAGAATTATTATATATGAAAGTATTATTACGTGTTGCGAACCTAGTAACAAATAAGTTCAGTTGTGACCAGAAGGATAAATCAAAGACAGCATGAACGGAAAGTATAATCTCATACAAATTCGTTTCGTGCTTACTGGAGACTCATCAGTAGGAGCCGGTATTACGCCCTTTAACCCCTAAATATTTGGGTGAGGAATGTGAGATAATAGGACGGTACAACCTCCTATACGAATGTGTAAACATGCAGTAGTGAAGCTAACATCATATGAAATTTCTAAAATGCGACTTCCACGCTAACTCACACACAGGATAATAACACTATCGCTATTGTGTTAGTAACAGATACCAACACTATAGTACCAAAAGGTACATAGTACTAACACTATGGTTTCCGAGTCGGTACATGGTACCAACAGGATGGATATCAATGTATGCTATAGTTCACCGAAATTGAGAATTACAACAATTTGTAAACACCTGTTACTCCAGTAAATCTATACACTCTGGCCTGGATCGATATCAGTTATCACATCTCGCGGTAAAGGACGTAATACCGGCTCCTACTGATGAGTCGCCAGTAAGCACGAAACGAATGTGCATGAAATTATATTTTCTGTTCATGCTGTCTTTGGTTTATTCTTCTGGTCACAACTGAACTAATGTGTTACTAGGTTCGCAACACCTAATACATACTTGCATATATATTAGCCCTTCGCAACAAACAGAATTTAACTGTAATATATTGAATTGAATGATGTCATGCTTACCGCGAAATGTAATAACGTGTAACACGCGGCTCCGCGTTACAACCCAACGATGTTCGATTTTGACAAATACAGATCTCTTTAAGGTCAAATAATCTAACTCTGGTCTTACACAATATTTCTCTTAACTGTGATTTTAGAAACAATCTCGGTTAGTTTCAAGCAGTTTTAATTGAGATTTCTTGAGCTGCATTTTTATTTGTAATTAATAGGGTTGTTTATTAAATAAACAGAACCGCGCGCGATACGCATGGAACACGCGGTGGACTATTGTGTCACAGTGGATTTATTTCGCTCAGTTGGATTATTCGCAGTTTACGTGAGGGATTTACTGTTCACATTTAACTATGCCTATCCGAATTTCAGAGAATAATGGATTATTATAATGACATGAGTTAAAAACATAGCAAACAGTGAACTAATTATTTGTGAATTTTTGTCATTGAAGTCTTTACACGGATTACACACATTCATTTTCAGTGACAACTTTTAACAGTGACTATGTTCATATCATCATGTATTTTCAATCGGTTGCATATATTCATTTCAATTCAGACATTTGTGAAAGAATAATTGCTTGTGTGCAAAATATGTTTCTTTATAAACAGAGCTCATTTTAACTTTTGCCGTCTAGAATACGGACAATTTAGTTTGACTGTGACTGGTGTTTAAGACATTCATTTGTGTTAAAATTTGTTTTTATTGCCGACCAGAACACGGTCAATTTGGACTAACTGTGAATTCTATTTCTATTTGCAACATTGTGTACAATATACTCGTGATAACTCATTTTAGCCTTCTTACATCAACCATCCGAAAAAGATTGGAGACTGATTATGAGTATGGGTAGTAATAATAGCCACCATGGGTATGTAGGAAGGGTACAGAATCACGAACTAGATAGCTACCCCGCAAAAATACTCCTACGTAAATGGTGCCCCGGTTTGTCGAACTTACAGCCAGCAAGGAATTAATAAACATCTAGATTTTGAGAAATTCAAGCAAGTTGGATGAAGGCTACGAAGGAAAGTAAACTCTAAGACACATATCACAGAAAAACACCCTCTCGGGATTACAATGCTTGAAGACAGCTGCAAAATGACGGGTGAGGACGATTTTACACTGCCATCTATTCTCGACAATACTCATACGGATAAGATGAGGTCCTGTTCAGGAAAGCTGGAAGCCCGGTGGTGAGCCCAGCAACAGGCCTCACCAACACATGGACACAGTATAAAATATGTCAATTCGATCCAGACTACCTTGACGCGTGGGTCGACGATGTTACTTTATTGGCCAAGGTGTCCAATATAACAGACGAGGGCTTGGGAGACGATCCCAATGTCTTTCAGACGTGGACTCAAAGATATTCTGCATCAATACACTGAGGGCACAGGTGCGCAGCCATGACAGAGCCTTCAACGCGCCGTCAAGCAGCGTTTGACATCAGATCGAGAAGACAGGCTTACAGAATTAATGAGCCAGATGTCCCTAGGTAGCCGTACGCCTGCTGAGCTATTTAAGGAGATGGAGCAGAAATCCTTGGAATTCAACCTGTCCAAGGAAATCGTAATGCGACTGTTCATACAGAATCTAACGCCGCCACTACAAAAGATGACCACGTTCCTGCGCGAATCCATCGAAGTACAAGACGACGTTCTGCCGGCACCTATAGACAAGTGGTGGAAGAAACACCACTACAACTCACCTGCCCAAGAGAAAGGCCAAATCACCTCAAGACTGTTCGAATCACAAGCCACCGCATCATCAGCCGGTACAAATGTCACGAATGAACGCCTCATCAGCCTGCTCGAGAACCTCACCCTAAGGCCAAATTTGGCCTCAGTCGATGCCGTCCATAATAGACGCGAACAGAGCAAGCGTGACCAGCGTCGACCACCATTCCGGAATAGCGCCAGGAGGTCGACGTTGAGAGACAGGGCCACAGTGCCACAGTTACCAGCGAAGTGGTGTCCGAATCACCGCACCTATGGCCACTCCACACGTTATTGCCACGGAAACGGCTGCACATTCCCACGCACAGACGCGACGTTCAAGTGGGCGCGGTCACTCTCAACAACTCAGGAGGATCCGCCCATGGAATGTTCGGAAAACTGCTGGGGTCATTAGAAGCTGAGCACCACAAGATTGTTGGCCGCTCCACATCTGATGGCTTGAAGCACGTTGCTTTCGCGGTAGAGCGCAATCAAACTATTGTATTTACAGCGACGGCTCCAGTCAAGTCATGCTTCAAACGCCCAAATGCCAGCAACCAGTCTCATCGTCAGTTGCCACTATCAACATCTTTTCTCATCCGTGACGCAACCTCTGGCGAATTATTTCTCATAGACACTGGATCAGATGTAAGCTTACTACGCCACAATTATTTCGAACCCACCCACCCAGTCGACACCAGCAGTCTGACCTGCGCCAATGGCTCCAACATAGCGACGTTTGGGGTACGAGTACACACAATCTCGTTCTCCAACTCAAAAAGATGTTTCAAATATCCGTTCATCATCGCCAACACGACAAGAAACATTATTGGACGTGACTTTCTCGAACTCTTTGACCTGACCATTCGCCCAACAATACGAGAGATACGCACCGCAGACAATCAGTTGCTTACATCAGCGCTAAAACATACGACTCACGCCGAAGCAGTCTCATCTATACAGGTTATTCCTCCAGTTCCTCATGTACCGCAACTGAACGATGTTCTGAAACTTCATGAAGAAATTTTCAAACCTATCTCCTTCATGTTCGATCTCAAGAGGAAGCGTGCCATCACAGCCCATCGTATCATCTTATCGAAACAACTTCCTCATCCTCCACGAGCACGTCCATTGGCACCACACAAACATAAGGCTGCCGAGCAAGAATTCGCCATGCTACGTCAACAAGGCATCTGTACGCGATCCAGCTCACCTTTTGCGTCGCCTGTGGTAGTAGTACCAAAGAGTGAACCAGACACATTCAGGATGTGCGGGGATTATCGTATTCTCAATTTTTGAACACAGTCTTATTCGTACATCCTGCCAAATCCAGCTGACCTACTCAGATCTGCTATCGGTCATGCTGTGTACTCAAAACTTGACCTAGTGAAAGCCTTCTATTAAGTACCGATGGACAAAGACTCAGTATCATGTACTGCACTCAGATTCACCGGAGGTGGCACGCAAGAATATCACTATATGCCTTTCGGTCTCAATAATGCCTCGCAAACATTTCAACGCGTTTTGGACGAAATACTAGATGGTCTACCATTTGTAATTCCATATCTAGACGACATCCTGGTATTCTCCAACTCAATGTCCGAACATATACACCATATTGAGATCCTGCTCGCACGTCTAGCAGACTATGGACTCCGACTTTATGGCAAAAAATGCGTCTTTGCACAGAAATCAATTGAATTCCTCGGTCATCAAATTTCCGAAGAAGGCATGACACCTATACCTACTAAGGTTCGTGCTATTCAAGATCTACAGCCTCCAACCACCGTTCGGGCATTACGACGATTCTTGGGCAAGATGAACTACTATTCTCGATTTGTACCCTGCCTTGCCAAGATTCTGGCACCTCTTCACAAATATCTCGTGCCAGAAAGCCGTTTTGTCAAGAAATCACAACCGATGACATGACACAACGTGGATGACATGCAGGCTTACGAGGATGCCAAAAGGGCCTTATGCAAAGCGACCATGCTACATGCCCATGATTGGTCTCAACCTTTAGAATTGATAACTGACGCATCCGACGTTGCCATAGGCGCAGTGCTTCAACAGTCCATCAATGGCATACACCAACCTATCGTTTTCTATTCGCAAAACCTACAACCTCACGAGACGCGATATGATACATTAGGGAAAGTGTTACTCGCAATCTACCGGTCGATCCTACACTTCCACACCTATCTGGATGGCCGAAAGTTCAAGGTCTACACAGACCATCTTCCTCTACTTCCGATGCTCAGAGGAAAAAAAGAGTATTTATATTCACGACGTGTCAACTGACAACTTACACGAATACACGAGTTTGAATATGAAGTCACTCATTTCAAAGGATCAGAAAATGTGGTCGCAGACTCCCTAAGCCGTCCTGCAGACCTCTGTGCCTCAATAATGTGTCCTTCACCTATAAGCACTCAGGAATTGCAAGCAGCTCAGCAAGATGATCCATCACTTCGGACATTTGATGTCAATCGACTGAAAACACTTGATTATGATGGAACTCTGCTGCAGTGTGAAATAACTGGCGTGGGCCCTCGGCCGTTTATACCTGAAAAACTCCGTCACAAGAGCCACCCATCTGGCGAAGCATCAGTGGAAATTCTATCCAGAACGTATTTTTGGCCTGGCATGCGGCGAGATGTCAAGAAGTGGTCAAAACAATGTCTAGAATGTCAGAAATGCAAAGTGACGAGACACACCAAAACGGCGCCACAAGTCATTCAAGTGCCCAAAGTCCGTTTCACGCACATACACGTTGATCTGGTAACCTTACCTGCCGTGAACAATATGCGATATCTACTGTCAATACGGGATCGCACCACTCGATGGTATGAGGCCATACCACTGCCAGACATGAAGCAAGAAACTGCCAGTTATGCTTTAGAGCTCAATTGCTTCGCTCGGTTTGGTGCTCCAGCTGAAGTGACAACCGATCGTGGCGCACAGTTCCTTGGCGAAGAGTTCGCAGCCCTACTGAAATACTACGGTGTCAAACACTCCGTGACCGCGGCTCGCAATCCGAGAGCAAATGGTTTCGTCGAAAGGCCACACCGAGAACTGAAAGCGGCGCTCAAGGCTAGCCCAGAAGAAAATTGGCTTGCGGCTTTAACGAAAGTACTCCTATCAATGTGTACAAGACCTCGTGAGCCGATCAAATGCAGTCCCGCTGAAATGGTATTTGGCGAATGTCTACGGCAGCCTGGCGAACTAGTCCGATCACGCTCTGAAACTGCAATAACGATGAACGATCCGGCATTTCTGTTTCCACTTCGCAGTTTTCTACAATATAACGCTCAGAATCGGCCGATCTGTCCTACACGTCAGCAACATGGTCCAATTTATAAACGCAAAGATTTTGAGAGCTGCAAATGGTTCTTCGTCAACAACGATATGGATAACAGGATTCTAGCCAAACCGAAGCGCGGTCCTTATCGTGTGTTAGATCGACGTCAGAATTACATCATTTTGGAGATTAATGGCAAAGCTGAAGCGGTCTCCAAACACAGACTATCCCCGGCCGACGTTGATCCAAATGACCCGCTGATCTGCGATGTTGACCTATCAGGCGGTGAAGAAACGATAACTACACCTCCAGACAGTTATGCTGACAACGGACTGACGCCCGACATCTCATCAACAACCGAGCCAACTGACGCCGTGACGCCGCAGCGAGATATAGAGGAACCAGAATCAGTGTTGACAGAGCCAAAATCAGTTGTTACATGGTATGGCAGAGCAATAACACCTCCTGTAAGGTTAGCCCCCTTCATTGTGTACTCATTTTCATTGTCGGGGGGTGTATGTAACACGCGGATCCGCGTTACAACCCAACGATGTTCGATTTTGACAAATATGGTGCTCTTTAAGGTCAAATAATCTAACTCTGTTCTTACACAATATTTCTCTTAACTGTGATTTTAGAAACAATCTCTGTTAGTTTCAAGCAGTTTTAATTGAGATTTCTTGAACTGCAATTTTATTTGTAATTAATAGGGTTGTTTATTAAATATACACACCCGCGCGCAATACGCATGGAACATGCGGTGGATTATAGTGTCACAGCGGATTTATTTCGCTCAGTTGGATTATTCGCAGTTTATGCAAGGGATTTACTGTTCGCATTTAACTATACCTATCCGAATTTCAGAGTACAATGGATTATTATAATTACATAAGTTAAAACCATAGCAAACAGTGAACTAATTATTTGTGAAGTTTTTTCACGATTTTAATCCATTTATCATCAGTGACAACTTTTACCAGTGACTATATTCATATCATCATGTATTTTCAATCGGTTACATATATTCATTTCAATTCAGACATTTGTGAAAGAATAATTGCTTGTGTGTAAAACATTCAACTTTGTAAACAGCGTTCATTTTGCTGCCGTCTAGAGCACGGACAATTTTGTTTAACTGTGACTTGTGCATAAGACATTCAACTTTGTGAACAGTATTCAGTCATTTTGCCGTCTAGAGCACGGACAGTTTAGTTTGATTGTGACTGGTGTATAAGACATTCAATTGTGTTAACCATTTCTTTTTATTGCCGTCTAGAGCACGGTCAATTTGGACTACTTATGAATTTATATGCAACGTTATTTACAATACATTTATGATCATTCATATTAGTCTTCTCACAGCACCCATCGGGAAAAAAGCCGGGGATTGATCATGTGCACGGATCTCCACAGCCGCTACCAATCAAATGTAGGGAGTAATTAATACCGCGAAACCCCAACAGTCTAATGAGCTACTATTGCGTAGCTGAAATAAAATAAAGAGATTTAGTAGAGCAGATATGACAAATCAATAGAAAAATTTAAGCAGTAAATAGTTAATATGCTGATGACCATTTTTGATGTCTAGTGTCTCTAGTGAGGCGACTTTTTTGGGGAAAAGCAAAAAACTAAACGTTCAGAAATTTGTGGATGTGTTATAGTAAGACATATCGTTCAAAAGCGAATTAAAAGTGGAGAAGAAACAATTTGTGTTTTTAATTAGAGAGTTTGCATAAGAAATTATTAAAGAAATGCGTGTTAACCGTCATCTTATATACACATTTGAATATGAGTTTTATCTTCGTAGGTAATGCGTTAAATACATTTGTGGCTTTGTTAATAATGGTGTGAGTATGGCTGGATTGAATTGAAGAGTTGGAATTGCGCGTGATATAGAGATGACTAGAATGAACACAATTCCATAAGGAAACGCAAGCTGAGGACGTATGAACTGAGGAGATGGCTCGCAAAAGTCGAATAAACATAGAGGTAGGAGATTTGTAAGAAGCAGGCGTTTACGCTAATTCTTGCCATGAGTAACTGCACAGTTCTGATTAATGGCATAATAGGAGGCTAAAGTAAGAGGGCACTAAAATTTGCTGGCATGGAAAATAGCTAAGACGTGGGCTTTGATCAAAGTGAGTTGCAGATTTTGGTTTTGTGTCTTTGAGCAGATCAACCTGGTCCATTTAAAGAGTATCAATTTAACTTCATTGAAATGTAGGCAGAAGTTAAATGACATAGAAAACTAGATACCCACGTGCATGAACATCTCAATCAATTGGATACCAAAGGAAACGTTTGCGGTCGGGAAAGAATATCGATTATTCGAATGTGAGACTGCAGAGAAGATATTGGCTAAGTAATTGGTGTTGAGGTCGGGCTAGGCTAGGCTGGATAACTGAATAATATTACCATATTACCAAGATTTTGAAACAACCTGAAACTGAGTAAGTCCTAGATTGTACAATATAGAGCCAAATACGGAACAATAGAGGACTCCAGATCAGATCACACCTGAACTCGAAGGACAATTAATGATTCTTACTTTTTTGTACCGAATTAGTATATAAAAACTGATAAGGACATTGCCACATAAACCATTATACTATAAGACGGATTCAATTGCCGAGAAATTTTTGAATAAAAAAGCTTTTGAGAAATAACATTTAACGCTTTAATACCTAAAAAACCATTTTACTTCTTAAATTTTTTATGTACCTTCCTGCGTCAAATGTCTCTCGTATATTTTATAAATTCTGTAGTTAACAATATTTGATAGACCCTATGTGATTTGAATCCAAATAAATAATTCTATTCTATACAGTGATTGTGCAGAATTGTTTAGAGGCCCTTTGATCACTACCATAGGCGAGCCTCAGAGAGGTCAGGCTCGCATAGCCCATATATACCGAATGATCATCGAACTTAGAACAGCTAAATTCCTCAGTACTTTTTCTTAAATTAAATTTATTAACTCCGGTTAATTCCTCTGTATTCTCGCACTTATTGCTGTTATACATTATGCTAAAATATAATTTATTACATTATATTTATTACAAAAACGTATTTGAGATCCCCGTCCAACAGATTTCTACCGAATCCTTTTCTAAAGCGAAAGCCTTGAAAGCAGAACATCCACGATTATAACCTGAAACAAATTGGGTTCAATTCCTTCATATCAATATAACTAACAGTTTGTAGTCAAATTCAATAATTTATTGTCAAAATATTGCTTCGCTAAATAACTTTCAAGAAACCAATATTGTCAAGACAGGAGCATGCTGCACGCATAACAAGCAACTCAAAATCTCAATAAGACTGAATTATAAAGTCATCAAAGATAAGTAAAAATATTCGACAATATACACGAAGAAAAATTTAGCATATATTACAACACTTTAAAAAAACATTGTTCTATAAATTCAGCGATAAAATCAATTGTTCAAAAATTCATTTATTTTTATATGAAGGGATAATTAATGAGATATTTCTTGAAATATTGCAGAATGCGGGCGGAAAGGAGGAATCGGAACGTGGTCAATCAATGAGGATAGATCGTACATCATTTCCGGTGGTTAGGATGAATGATGTTGAATAATTCGTTGGTCGATTCAGCATGCAGCCATAACAAAAACAGACTCAATGCGTCCTTGGAAATGGGGATTAAGTGGATCTTAGTGAACTTGATAGTTCAATGTGACAACACAGGATCACAAATAATCAATTATTCCCCAAAACGTTAATTGACATCACTAGTGCATCAGCATGATTCGGTCTTCATCAAGACCACTACACATTGACTATCTACCCCGTAGCTTTCTGTAACGCAAGTAGGTGCTGTGTTTCGAGTATTAACCCCGTTTTAACCACTGTAATGACTCAAAACAATTCGCCGACATATTGCATAAATTAAATTCAATTCAATTTACGCGGAATCAATGAAAAACAAGCGAAATTTGCCGTTAACCAATGGCGTGCGAGCAGTCAAATTAAAACTATTTAAGCACGGTGAATTTACCATGCAATTCAGTTGTCGCGTTTGCCTTCTGCTGTGCGTTACGTGTGCGTGCTGTCTGCAAACGTCACCTACGCTAAATTTTGGACTTGCTTCACACAAATTCGCAATTTCAGTCACGCCAATCTTGTTGCTGCACAACTAGTGAGACGGAGCAGCGTCTACATTTGATCCCTTCAGTGTGCCAGTTACTGCAGAGCTTCAACGAGATTAATCAGCTACTCACTCGCCAAGGATTTCAACACCACAAAAGATGGAACAACAACCCAAGTCAACCAGAGCTGGTTTAAAGTGTCTAGAAGTACTTCTACACACTGCTAATCTAACTGACTTTCTCGGTATTTGTCGGAGAACGCAATGCCGGTCCTAAGAAGGGCTCACAACAGTGCTAACTCAGCCATCCAACGGCTCTTAACCGAATTTGTAACGTTGTACGGCATTTACTTGAAGCTGTGGCGTTTACACCACAGCTATCATCATTTTGTTGATTATGCGGTTTTTTAAATCGTGACGTTTACTTTATTTAATAAACTGAATAAAATAATTAATTTATCAAGAAAAAACTTTGCCATTATATAGTTTTTAGTATGTCCAATAATTTGGGTGAAATGTTTGCTTTAATATTAAAATTAATTTTGTTTTCCTTATGTTACATGTTGTTGCCTTATCAAATCGTATATACTTTTTTGGCAGAAGTTTAATTGATGAATAATTCCAACTATTATACGGGCTCCGATATTCTTCCTGTTAATTCTCAAGGTTTCGAAATGGTTAATGTAGACAATTGTGAAGCTGTCGTAGCTCATAAACAGTGCACACTTGAGGTATTTTTGCATTTCAGTTATCAAATATGGTTTACCGATTTTAATCTAGTTATGGATTCTAAATTATTACCGAAACTCACAGATTAATATCATGACATTTAGTTAAATAATTTAAAAAAATCAGTTTTGCGAGCAGAAATAATGTAATAAACTACTTGTTACTAAATAGAAGGTGGCTTCTATTCTACCAAACTTATACTCATAGTATTGAATTATGCTTCTTTTTCATACTAACACAGAAATAAAATTATTATATTTGTCCATGAATATTAGCTAACACAATTGCAATTGAAATAGTGACTAGTGACAGCTGCAAAATATGTTGAATTGACAATGTTGAATATGCTCTGGTATCGTAAGCTAAACAATAATGAAACTGGAATGCGATTTCACATGAGGCAAAACCAAGTTTAAACAAGACTTCATTGGCTTTTACGAATCCCATTTAAATAAGAAAGCCACAGATCCAACAGACCGAGCTTATTTAAATAATAATTTTGATGCTAATCTAAACATAAAGAAAATTAGTATAACAAGAGGCATACTCGCTCTTTGGAGCAATGCATTAATTTAAAAAAATAGCTTAAATGAAAAACGAAATTGGCTGACACGAGTATAAAGAAGGATTATTACAACTCCCTCCTCCCCTATGATTATATACTTTGCTAGTCACAATTAAATGCAACTTTACATGTCCTACTTTTGATTTGTACCTCATCATTTCAATTGTTGGGTCTGTTGGCATTTGTCGTCAAATAAATTTATCATTATTACAGTAAGAAATCTGGCGCCATCCAAATAAGTTGTTAATTAAATTTTATCAGAAGAGCTGTCATCATTAGCATACGTCCACTTGTTTCTTCTTCCTGTTCGTATTGTTCATACTGGTTTTTCTGTTTTTAAATGAATCTAATTCGTTCAGTATTTTCAACAATTGCAATCTTGAAGCCGAAACTTGTAAGTCAGACGCAGCCTCGGAATCTGGATCGTTCAACCGGATTTTGTTCTCAGCATCTTCGTCCACCCGTATAACATAGAAAACAACGATTTAATGTTATCGAGTCATCTGTGCTGATGATTTCAAAGACTACTTTCTTAGCGATTCCTTATAGGCATGCGATTTATCTTAAATTGTAATGCCAGTAGGATGTCGACCTAACAATCCTTATCGTCAAATTTGTAGATGACACAAAAATCATCTTCCCTATTGATAGAAAGTATTGATTTCTTAAAGAATGACAACACTAGATGTGTATGTTCTGAGTAGGTATTTAATAACACCAGAGTTAATAATAATACATCTATTTGGCATCAAAGGCCAACTGGCCCGACCATTGAAATAACAAATCAAGGGTAGGATATGTGGAGGTTAGTGGAATTGTGACTAGCAAAGTATTTAATGGCAGGGGGAGGGGTTGGGGAAGGGAAGAGTTATCATTAACATCAAGATAGTTCAATCTGGTGAAAAAATAAATAGAAACGAAGTTCCATTTGACTAGACAAGATCAATTGGAGATAGTCCATGAAGTATCAGAGCTTCTAGTTTAATGTGAGATCGAAAACAGTTGGCGGACCGGAGGCAGACGTCGACCGATGGAGTCCATTGTCGTGGAGATTGAGTTGATGGAGCATAGCATAGACATGGATGGAATCTGCTGGATTGAAGCGAGTGAGTCTTGCAGGGGTCGCTGGCGTCCGTAGAACGAGGTTGTGATTGAAGGAAGACGAGGGGGAGTCGATGTCCGAAGCAAACCGTTGGTGGATCGGTAGGGCTGTTGGGTTTCCGGTCCTCCGCTGAAACAAGAAAGAAAAGAATTGGATGAGCAAAACGTAGTAAAGTGTCCACTATGTGGATATGATGGGGTCAAGAATGGGCTGAAAATTGGTATCAGTGAGTCGAGAATGAAAGTTTTAAAACCAGAGGCGTAAAGTGGAGAATTAGATGACTGCCTGAGGTATTTTGCCCTCTGAAGTCAGTAAAGAGAATAGTCTAGGGTGAAGGAAATGTGATGGATTGAGAAGAAACCAGTTTCGTTTCCAATTGGTCGTATCACAAAGAAGTTTGTTGAAGAAGTACTTATGGGCCGCCTTTTTAAATTCGCGCTGGGGTAGGAGCTTTATGTCCGTGGGAAGAGCGTTGAAAACAATAGTGGCTTTGGAGAAGAGATAGTTTTTTTTAAACATGGTGGAGTATGGTTAGTTTAGATAGAAGAGTTGCTAGAACGTGTGGCGTAGTGGTGACTTGGGTGAGCAAAGTTGGAGAGTGGTAAGCAAGTTGTGATCTTATGGATAAAAGAAGTGAGCCGAAGGTGACGGATAAACCAAAGCGGTAGAAGCTTTGCCAGGAGTAGGCGTACTCGATAATTTTGGCATTGGAGGAAGACTCGCTTTAGAAATCTGGAGGATATCTGTTCGATTGTATACGAGGAGGCGAGAGTGAGAGGACAGTAGAATTCGCTGGCGTATGAAATGAGGGACAGAACGGTATCTAAGCTTAAATTCCTTAATCCAGTTACTAATGTTTTATCAATACCATATAATTATTCTCGTACTCAGTTTATGTTTCGAAATTAAATGCTCTAATTTGTGGATGCATAATGCTCTATCATAATTAACCCTTCCGATAATAATAACTCATTTTAGCTCAGTAGCAATGGTCGTCTGTTCCTACAATTGAAAAGGTTTAAATAAACGAAAACAGGATTATGTAAAAGTGGGTCATACACGGATGAAGGATAGCAATAGGACTGGTTTAAGATAGATAAGAAATTACGGTCTACCTTTTCTAGAAAAGCCTCGCGTATATACCAAAATGAAGACATTTTTTACTAAGATAATAACGACTTTAATGGTTACTTGAAAAGTGACGGAAATTCTATTCTTAGTTAGTTGGAGCATTCGCATATCATTTGTGTAGCGTTCCAGTTGATGAACGAACGATGCAGCAAACTGTTTTTTCGTAGTCTGATAGGGATCTGTTGAAACTAAGATAGAAAAAAGCAAAATTAGAATTTAAAATGAATAATGTGTGGCCAACAGTAGTGTCTCATTTGATGCTATTAGTATTCCGAATACCGACCAGGTTCGTTACGGGTGTGAAGAAAAAAGGTTAAGCTCCCTGTCCGTATTATCTCTTAGGAATTTATTAAAGAAATACAGATTATCCACGTTTTTAAATTCATCGTGTGCTAGTGCTCTTATTTCCGCGAGTAGTGTGGTAAAAACATGGCTCTCAGATTACTTCCACCTATATAAAATCTCGCCAAATAAACAAATTTGCCTGATAATGTGCGATTTACTATTCTAAAGCTATTTGAACGCTTACTGAGATATCTCATTTCTAGCCGATACTTATTGTTCATCAATAATATACATTTATATTATTTTGATATATATCTAGTTTTTATTTTTTGTGGGCTTGAATGTTCTCTATTTGAAATTCGTACAGCTTACGGTAATTGCTATTTGATATTTACTGAAGACTTTGAAATTTCAAAGCGTAATATTTGGTGTGGATCAACCGCGGGGATTCAGCGAATGGTGTCTTTTATTTCATGTCTTTAAATTCCCTCGTTTGTACTTAACGCATTATTTCCTTGGGCTCAACCTTCGCTTTGATCTAGGTATGATTTTATTGCATAGATTATGTAACTCTGCATTTTACTTTTGTTATTATATTCTTCCCTGTTACATTGAATTGCAAATTTATTGTCTCCGTCGCTATGAGTCGGAAGCTGCAATTGTCTGTAGACACTTAAGTCCTCATCGGAAAGCTGGTTAATCCGTCAAGTGGTCCCTCTAAACTAACAGCACGTTTCCGAACTTTCCAGTTTCTATAGCAGTCCTGTCTGGAGATCTTTCTGCTTCTATTTCGCGATCACGCCAATTACGTCAATCTGACAACTTCTTAAATGGGAGAATGTCACTGCGAATTGATTTATTTATATGATCTTCGCGCTCGCTCGCTTCAGATATGATCGAGCTACTCGGTGACATCTTTCATCGCTTAAAAGATGTTTCGGTCAATAAACAGCGGGCTTTTGTCCTAATAACACACAAAAGTCTCAGCGATAAAAAGCACGAAATTATTTTCTTAGTGTCCATTCAGGGAAGATCAAACTAAGGCGTGGTAGCACCTTATTACAAAAGATAATTGAGAAGCTACACTGAATTAGCCGTCAATCCCTTTTCTCTCTTTTACCAAGGTTACTTTCTCTGGATGAACCAATTAAATGATCTTGGGAATGCACCACTGCATGTTCTTGTTTGGTTGTCATTCGCGATTTAAAGGGCTGATTTTCTCGGCAAACAATGACCACTGGCGACTCTTACAATCGTGGATTGGTTTCAGCTGTAGAAACTTTTAAGCATTAAGTCATTACCACAAATGGTATTACTTAGTAAGACGGCGTTAATTGCCAAGAAAGAAAGTGAATCGAAGACCTTGAAAATATTCAGAAAGAGGAGAGTGTATTTGTGGCCTTTTGAAATAGAGAATTAAGGACAATAGCTTAATTGGTGGAAGAAGAGTATCCATTCAGAAAGCCACTTTGATCAGCAATACGTGTTAAACTAACTCTCGACTTGATGAAAAGGTCAATCTCGTTATATAGGATCTTACCAAACACTTTATTGAACGCCGAGACAGTAGATATTGAACGTAGATTCTTAAATGAGGCGATCGACGAAATGCCTATTCTTAGGATAGGAGAAATAGTCGGCTTATGCTTCTCCGGGGATAAAGAGGTGATTTAAAGATATCTGTTAACGGCTTCGGCAATTAGATTAAACTTTTACCTACAGAGACGTCGTAATGATCAAATTGATGTTGAGATATAATGTCCCGACAGTTTAAACGACCATGAACAGCGAGACCTGGAACAAATGCAGACTATATCTTCGTCGTTGATCATCTCAATCGCAGGAATGATTATGGCTTTAAAATTTACTTAAAAAAATCACTTAACCTTATGCGAAGCTGATGTCATCTGAGCCAGAGAAGTTTTTTGCTATCTTTTTTAGATTTGTGGTACAGTTGATTTTTAATGATTGATAATTTCTGGTAAAATTTAGGAGTCATTCGGATACGCTTTCGACGCAAATCGCTTGCTTGTTGATCATTTGGCTAAATGACCCGTAGTCATAGAAATTTTCTGGCTGATGACCGGCGGGCACCAATTAGCTCATTAAGGGTAACATGAACCTTGCCAGGTCTATTGGCATACAATTATCATCTCGTTTCGTGCGAAGTTTCGTTTTTTGTTTAACCATACGGCAGCTCTTAGTGTTAAATGTCCAACGGTTGAATGAGAGAAAGTGTGCCAGACACGAAGAGCAGGATTTGGCTGCTTAAGGAAACTTTAGTAACAGGGATCTGGGCGGATAGATCTAAGATAAGAAATAATGAATACTAACTATCCCACTAGGAATGTGCGACGTAGTGTTCTTCTACAACTCACATATAACCATGAATAGCAAGAGCAATAATCCTCCTATGCTGCATCGGTTTTCGCGTTGAATGTAAATAGTCGCCTTAGTGAGGATGAGTGTAGTTCTTTGAATTTGTGATTTGTTTTGGAGTTTGACGAGGATGTGTCATTGCTTCAACTATGTTCAATTGTTTTGTCGATGCATATTTGCTGGGGTAACCTCAACGCTTCCAGGAGTGGAGTTCGGTGGTGGTGGCTGGCGTTTTGACTTCGAATACGCTATTTAATGGTGGTTGAAGAAGAAAACGTGCTCAAGAGGCATTACTTGTTCTCTAGAAATGTCGATCCGTTACGGTCTGAGGTTACACGCATAGAAAACAATCTCTATGGCCATCCTTGATTAGGACGCATGAAATCGTGCTAAATGGCGCCCTCTAATGTCTGTCGTTATTGTATTAGCTTAACTAGGATCTCTAGTGACACGCGAAAGATCGGTTTCTGTCGATGTCTCTAACTAATTCATTTGAAAAATTATACATACCAGTTTGAACTAAGCATCAAACCCATGGTCTTTAAGTCAAGCATACTGTCGCTCTTATTTTAAGCTGTAGAGACGCGGGACATAACACACTAGTTGACATGGTCTGAAGATCTATTTCAATCGATATATTCGCTTGGTTTGGTTAAGGTAATTGCAAACTGAGCGTCATGCCAACAATTTATGCACCGATTTGTTAAATACGTTCGCTCACTTACGTTCCGTCTCAGTCGAATCTTGTTTGGGACTGTTGATTACGTTGGTTAGGATACTGTTTGCGTTGAGCAATTTCATATCCTGTACTCTAGGTCACCGGAATAACTCGGGTGAATAGCTGGAATGACTGGAGGTGTATGTCAACAATCGTTTAGCCTATTTCCAACACCCGAAATATGCTCAACGTGTTACTACGTAATACTTTGGTGATTGATTCTATCTTAACTATTTCAGGCTAGCACCTAGTTGTGGCATGATCTAATCTGGATACCGAATGGAAGGGCTTTTCGCCAATTTACATAATATTTGCAGATAGTAGTTTTTGAATGAGCGCGAAAAGTTTTGTTGGACGCACTTCTTAATTTAAACAACGTCAGCGCCGATATTTAGACGAAGGGAATTATTCATATTCTATGGAAAAACCTATAGATTCATTTTTCTAGCAGATTTCTATGCCAGTTAAATTTACTGAGCACTTCTTGTGAGCATGGTGTTCTGAATCACAGTAGCAAGCACAGCAAACGGGCAGAGTGAGTCGAAAAATCAGAAGGAAGAGTTGCCTAAAATATTAGGCTTTATTCATCATATAATGCAGATATACATGCTAAAAGACAAAGCAAAACATGTTAGTATATGAACGGTGTTAATATAAATGTGTGTACAAATAAACAAACATATCAGGATGGTGGCATGTTATCGCACTTTGTTCGATGACGTTTGGAAAATAAGTGTTAAGTTTTCTGTCGAATATAAGAGATTATACCATTAGCTTTGTACAGGTTTAATAAATGTTTCCTTTCAATCTTTTTCCCGCTAGAGTCTGATCGGAAGTCCGCTCATTGCGGCCGCTTGAATTCAATTCAAACTTTTTTGCATTGAAAACAAAATTAAGGCTTAATAAGTATTCAGAAACGTCCGTGTTTCTGATTTTCTTTAACTTCGACAACCAAGTCCTTATGGACTTACAGAAATTGAGATCGATCTCGCGCACAGTAGGCTCCTGTAAAGTCTTATTCCACTTAGCTAAAATACAGGCATTAATTCTGGAAAGTTGAAATTTAAACTTTGTATCAAATGTGTATTGATGAAACAGGAGCAAACATATTAGATGCTGGCACGTTAAATCCAGATGGTACTCGTCAGATTGTTGGTGCAAAACATCTAAAAGAAAAAAGTTTGAACAATTTATTTCTTCTTGGAATGTGCGACCTACTTGGCATTTATGGCCAGTATTTAGTTGTGCATTTTAATATAATGCTGATTTCATGGTTGTGTGACAGTGAAGAATTATTAGAAAGTTAAGATAATTATATTAGATATCTGCAACTAGTTTAATACTGCTCTGTTCGATATCACAGCACACAGGGTTTCCAACCGGGAATTATGATGCACACGTGAAGGACATCTGGCCCGTAGCCATAGAAATTCCGGCTTGACGACCGGCGGGCTCAAGCTAATCAACCCGGGATTGGTAGCATGAACCTTGCCGGACCAAAAAGGGACACAGCCATCATCTTTCATGTGAAGCCTCGAGTTTGGTCTAACTGCACTATAACTTTGTTAGATGTGTATTGACGGAATGAGAGCAAGCGTTCCAGGCGTGAAGGACAAGTTTCGGCTGCGGAAGGACATTTGGCCACTGGCATCTGGGCAGATAGTGCTCATTAGCCTTGGTTGGCAAACTAGCTAGGATAAGGAAAACTCCGAATACAAACCATCACTAGGAATGGGCGACCTAGTGTTCTTTTCCAATCCACATATAACCATGACAAGTACAACTTACAATAATTACATAATGCGTTGGCAGTCGCGCAGTATACGTTTCGCCTTATCTGCTGAGCCGCGTAAGGTGGATAAGCGAAATCAGACTAATGCAGATAACTTTATCTCCGATTCTGCCTCCTTTCCTTCTCCTGCCTATTCTCAATCTAACAATAACACTTTTTAATACTAAAAATATAGTTGGTTTAGATCATAACACTGAGCCCATTACCAGGTTGCCAAATATCGAAAATGGTTCTAGTAGACGATCATTCATTAAACCTAGGTTAGGTTTTAACGTAGGCGCATTTAATGTGCGAATATTAAAACAACTTGGACAACAAGAATCTCTTGCTCGTACGTTGGATAAATTAGAAATCGACATATGTTGCGTATCTGAAACCAGAATACAGGATCCTACGTGTATTACAGAACTAGTTGCACCATCCCTATCTACGCGTTATTGGCTTCGAACATCTGGTTCCACAGAGTCCTCTCAAGCCGGTAAATGGGGCGTTGGTATTGCCCTTAGCGCGCGAGCTGAAGCTTGCTTAATTGAATGGATCCCTTTAAATAGTCGATTGTGTGCGGCACGTTTAAATACATCTACTAAAATCAAAGCAAAAAACCGTTATCATCGTTGCCTCTTCGTTGTATCTGCATATGCTCCTACCGATTGCAGCACAGAAGAAAGCAAGGACGCTTTTTACTCCGAATTAAGCTCCTTACTAAGTAAAGCACGAAGTTCGGATATAGTCCTGGTTATGGGTGACATGAATGCTCAAGTTGGGCGCTTAAGTAACACAGAATTTCATTTAGGTGGAAGATACACTCTAAGCTCGACTCGCAATGATAATGGTGAACGGCTTTTGGATAGCTGCGCTGAACATAGACTATATTTAAGTAGTAAAAATTTCAGACGTAGTGTTAGACGTTGTGCTACATGGCGTCCTCCAGCACCCGGACAACGGTGGACTCAAATAGATCATGTAGCAATTAGTTATAGATGGCGTGGTTGCATCCAGGATTGTCGCTCTTTTTGGAACACTTATGTCGACTCGGACCATGCACTTATCCGTTGTAGATTTGCTCTAAAATTTTCCGGGAAAATAATTAAGAATAAACCCCAAATTGATGTAGGCAAACTCGAACAACCGTCCATCCGACAAAACTATGAAAATATTCTAAAGGCTAATCTAACTGGTCTGAATAGCGAAAATCCGAATATACTTTGTCCAAGATAAGTTCCACTATGCACAATGCAGGTACTACTGTATGTGGCATAGCAGGCCCCCGTAGAAATAATCACTGGCTCTCTGTAAAATCTATGGAGATACTCGAAATAAGGCGCCAAATTAGAGTTGATGATTTGAGACGCTTATCAGGCATTCGATCATCGTTGTTTGAGAAGTATAGCACACGTTGGTTACCAACAACGAATAACTAACGTTGACATCCGTAGACGTATTTTTGGATCTGCCAACAAGTGCTCCTCATTAGAAAAACGTCAACTTCGTTGGCTCGGTCAAGTTTTTGTGTATGTCCTCAAATTAATCACCTAGTAGAGCTCTGTTCTCTCATCCAGCACCAAATTGGCGTATGAAACAAGGTGTCACCAGGGCGTGGTGGATTTCCGACCGGCAATCGGATCTCCTATAAAATACCACATGAGCCCGACGACGGCACCATGACTCGGCGTGTGTTCCCCGCCACAAAAGGGTTCAACAGCCACAGGATTAATGGACTCCTGGACAGTACCCCGTACTTCCGAATGGCGAATGAGCTCTCAACAGCCACCGGCAACCATGCAACTTACTGCTGCCTTGCAGACTGCGCTTGGATGTGCAAAGGCTAGAATTGCGTCCTCGATCAAAAAGCCGAGTGGTGAGGGAACACCACTTGTACCAAATTCCCAAGAAACTCCATGAAATGTGGAGCCGGCTTATCCTCCAAAAGGAGTCAGCCGCAGTAAAGTAAAAAAAGTAAAAAGTATGAAACAAGGTGGGCAGATTTTGACTTATCAGAAACTGTTGGTTACCAACAACGAATAACTAACGTTGCCATCCGTAGGTGTATTTTTTGGATCTGCCAATAAGTGCTCATTAGAAAAACAAATAAGGCTCCATCAACTTTGTTGGCTCGGTCACGTTTTGCGTATGCCCTCATTTCGATTGCCCAGTTGAGCTCTGTTCTCTCACACAGCACCAAAATGGCGTAAGAATCAAGGTGGGCAGATTTTGACATGGCCGAATCAATTGAAGTCACTTACATCCAAATTGGGCAGTATAGGACCCACTCGTCTGCCAGGATGGGGTCCTTGTGCGCATCATAGTTCTTGGTTAGAAATCCTTAGCGATATGGCATCGAATCGAGCTCAGTGGCGATCTTGTTGCAGATGTCTAGTAGAATCATCTTCGTAACTTTCTTTTATTAGTTGGGCAAAGTTAGCTGCGAGGTTTGGTTTGTTTATGACGTGATACAGTGAAATCCGCAAGGAAGCTGTATTGCTGATGTCACCCTGCTCGAATGCTAACTTGATGTTGTGGAGAGGTTTAGTTTATCTAATTTCTGTGAGTTATCCGGATAAATTTACTCGTAGTAGCAAGGTATTCCTTCTCTCTCTCTCTCTCGTAAATCTCACTAATAATTTGTCTAAATTCACTTATATACTTTTTTCACTCCTTATGGTTATATGGCAGTGAAACATTAGTCACTTTTGACTTTTGTATGGCTGGACATGATGATGATGATGATGATGATGATGATGATGATGTACGACATCCTGGTAGACGAACGGGTCCTATACTTGTCAATTTGGCTGTAGATGACTAGTTAATTCAGCCATGCCATAATCTGTCCTTATTTTTTCGTACGCCAATGGGCCGCTAGCTAAGAGAATGACGTTCGTCTGGGCAATCGAATTAAAGATATGTGTAATACGTGATCACCACATAAATACATCGTTGCGCACATGGAGATTAACACATCGTGCACATAGATGTGCTACGGAGTCTAAATTAAAGCTTTTACAATTGACAATCCAATGACCAATAAATGCAGCGTGGAGCCCAATGTATTTATCTATGCGGGTATTATGTTACAATTCTAATGAGGCAATGTTGTCAGTAGACTTTTACTACTTTCTCTGAAACTAGTGAACTTAGGTACCGAAATAAAGACAGCCATCGTCAAAATCGTTTTGCGCATTATTTGTTATCTAGAGAAGAGTAACAACATCATTTACTATCGGTATCTTTTTTTACGACATTGCTAATGGGATTGGCTAGTGTCCCATAATTGTAAGCAGTATATGAGCGTCCACGTACTATGAGGAGACAGGCAGAGGTAGTTAGTAATCCATCTTTCGCAACGTGATATAGGTTTTACCACTGAAAAGCGGTATTATCGCCTTCTTCTGGCTTTCATCGTAACTCATTTTTATGGGGACAGATTTGATAGGAGATGGAACAAAAGAACAATATGCACTGAGCGCTCATTATTTAGATGCAATTTGTGTGTCACCTACGAGCTCGGGTCTTGTAGATCTATTCCTATTGACGCCTAAGGAGCCTTGAAACCTAAGAACCAAATTTTGAAGGATTGATACGTGTTTAAAAACGTATTTGCCTTATATTTTTGTAAAATTCATGTATTAGTTTCTGTTGGGATTGTTGAAAATTACCTGTCTTTTAAACATCATAATCTTTGTGTTAGTTTGTTCCAAGGAGAAATAGATTTCAATTGACTAGGTAAAAATCAACTAGATTTCAACTTGTTTATGACATGATGCATTGAAAGCCGCAAGGAAGTTGTATTGCTTATGTTACCTTGACCTAATACTGACATCGCCATAACGGTGTTGTGTAGAGACTTAGTTTGCCTCACTTTTATGAGTTATATTAATAAATATATTAATAGTAACTAGTTACTCGTTCTCTCTCTCTCTCTATCGTAAATCTAACTAATAATTTGTGTCTAAATAATTATTTTTGTCATTATCTATATATTTTTTCTCGATTATAGTTATATGGGGGTGAAATATTGGTCTCTTTTGACTTTTCAACGGCTGGGCATGATGAGATTAAAAAGTGTGAAGAGGCAAATTATCAGTGCCTTCAGTTGAACGAAGTTAAGGCTCTTCGAAGGCGAGGTAAAACCAGCTTCAGACATTGACCGTCAGTCTTCATTTTGAAAATTTTGATAACTGAAATAAAATGAGGATATTTAGTAAAGAAAATTATGGCAGAGTAATTAATAATTGTAAGCAGTAAATAGAAATAGTAAATAATTAGTATTGTAATGCCCGTATGTGATGTTTTGAAGGCTAGCTGTTGATTTGAAATCTAGGCAAGAAGAAACGCTCCGAAACTTGTTAAAAGCCCAGGGATAAAGAATCATAAAAGAGTATTACGGGTCCTCGAATCAGAATTTGTTTTAAGTGTGTATATGAACCACCTTTTTAAATTCGTGCTGGGATATGAGTTAAGTTTTCGTGGGTAGTGCGTTAAATACATTTGTGGATTGGGATAAGAAATAAATTTTTTTTAAATATTGGGAGTAATGTTGAATTGAATTGAAAAGTTGCTATTACGCGTGGTGTAGAGGTGACTTTGTTGAGCGAGTTTTGACACCGAAAATGCAAGTTGAGATCTAATAATGAAAAAGTTGACTCGTAAGTGTCGAGTGAGCCATTATGGGAAAATATTTGCAACGAGCTAGCGCTCTCGATAGTTCTGACTGAGAGGGAAGACACACTTTAAAAATGGAGAAGCTATCTGTTCGATGGAGTAAGAGAAAGCTAAAGTGAGAAGGCAGTGAAATTCGCTAGCATAGGAGACGAGGGGTAGGACATAAGTTTGAATAATGTGAGTTGCAGAGTGAGGTTATGTGTTTTGAATCAGATCAGACGTGCCCATTTGAAGAGCCTGGAAGTAATTTGATTTAGATATTAAGAAAAGTCTAATGATTTAGAAAAATGGATACTAAGGCACTTGACCGAGTCAATCATTTCAATATCAAGAATAAAATTTGCGTTCGGGAGAGAATGGAACGGGTCAAAAGTAAGTCTCATCAAACGAGTTTTATCGGTTTTTAATTTAGGAACGATTTTATTTAGATGAATGATTAGAAGTGAGGAAATTTTGGGCGATATTGGATTGCTGAATCATATCACAGTGTCATCTGCATATTTGAACAGATTTTGATTTTGAAGCTTAACGCGAGTAATCCTTCTAGTGACTTTATTTATGACTCGAAAATTGTGTTTAATCATTTAATTTATTTTTTTAATTTTTGTATGTCATCCGGATTATATTTGATTTAATTTGGTTTTGAAATATTTCCTTTTTGAAACTCTTAGGAATACTTTCATTACATTGGACAACTCGAGTGTTATAATCCATACACTTTTCAAGTGATAAGAATTTTAGGTACATGATTATTAAATGAGCATTCTGATTTAGATGTAAAATTAAACTCGCTTTTTTTGCAATTTGAATATTTTGAGTTATCCATAAAATTTATAAGTATAAATTGATAAATCATTCAATTTTTATGTGTATATGTATCTCTATGATTAATTTGTAGAAAAAGCAACTAGCGAATTATTAATCGAACCTGACTTAGAGTTGAACTTGCTAATATGTGACCTCATTCGTGGGCAAGAAGTTGCGTAAGTTGTGAAGATTTATTCTATCATAAAAGGCCTAAAGCTGCATTGGCTAGTTTAAGAAAGCGATTTGCCAGTACCAACAGTGTTGTTGCCTTGCATTCGTTAGCGGTAAGTATCTTTATTATTGTTTCATGTATTTACTAGCTACTCGAGTGTATGATGAAGAACTGTGGCTCGCCTATGCATGTCGAAGTTACCGCACCTGAGGATCTGAATGCGATAGTCAAGCTAGTTGACGTAAACTTGTCCTTGTTTTTATTTTGCATAGAGTACTCATGTTGTTCGATCAAAAGTTTTGGAAATGTTACAAAACTGGGCGTACGTTTTCAGGGATAATCCAAGCTACTCGTTTTTGCAAGAAACCTATCGAAGGTTGAAGAATAGCGGCTACAGTTTCCCGCAACTATCAGAATGTGACGCATTGTTCAGCACAGAATGTGCACCTAGCTGGAGGGATGGAGAGACCTGCCATCGTTGCAAGGTTCCATTCACCACATTTAGGCGAAAGGTAACTAAAATTAGTTTTTATGTAGAGCATGATTTTATTACTATGATGATCATCATCGTCATCATAAATTGAGTTGGATACGTTTGCAATATTGATCTTATTTGTGATGTTTTACAACGACAACAACCATGAATATTACGAATCACTTATTACTCCATCTTATTCCTGCTCATGCCTGTCGTTTTATCAGTGTCATGTCGCTTCGTCTGATTCGACCAATATTTTCTCATCTGTCGTAATAGCATGCGCTGGTTTCTAGCCATGTAAGGAGGAAGACACTTCGCGATGCTACATTCTTTATTTCATAACAGTTCCCGCTCTCATATGTGTGGTGAAGTCCGTACTTCCTTTTGTAGTTCTCCAGTGGATAAGTTAAATGACTATTGGGTTACATAATTGCATCGTCCAAAAAATTTTGTTGAGCGCAAATTTAAGTTAAGCAATTCCGATTTTTATTTTTCTGCTATCGATAATTTATAGAAATTATATACTATTTGTGGTGAAGAACTAATATATATGCAAATATGTATTTGGGTGTTGCGCACCTAGTAACACATTGGTTCAAATATAACTAGAAGAATAAACCAATGACAGCATGATGGGCAAATATAACCTCGTGCACATTCGTTTCGTGCTTATTGGCGACTCATCAGTAGGAGCCAGTATTGCGCCCTTTACCAACTACATATTTTGGTGACGAGATGGTATCGTTCTATTTTCCCACATTCCTCAGCCAAATATATGGTAGGTAAATGGCGTAATACTGGCTCCTACTGATGAGTCGCCAGTAAGCACGAAACGAATGTGCACGAGATTATATTTTCCGTTCATGTTGACTTTGGTTTATCCCTAATACACAAAAGATAATTTAATAGTAGAATGGTTAAGTTAGTGCTATATGCGTGAAGAACGTGCATCGCGTTTTTAAAATTTCAAACGTTTAATGGTAATTTTGACAATATAGTGCTTGTAAATATCAATTGGTAGATAGAAAATGGTATGATCAGTTTCGCCTAAATCTGGCCTTGTGATTAACGTAGTGGTTAAAGGGCGTAATACCGGCTTCTACTGATGAGTCGCCTCTAAGCATGAAATGAATCTGCATGAGATAATACTTTCCGTTCATGCTGTCTTAGGTTTATCCTTTTTGTCACAACTGAACTAATTTGTTACTAGGTTCGCAAAACCTAATACATACTTGCATATATATTAGTTCTCTGCAACAAACAGTATTTAACGTAGTGAATGTTGATAGATTTCTAATAAAGGTGCTGGAAATAAAGTATCGAAACGTCATACAACCAATGTTAGGTCAAACTTGTTTTTCTGTGGCTTGTTGGAATTGGGTGGATGCCACCGGGGTGACGAGACGAATCAGCACCCAGCTATCACGAAGTCTAACACGGCGCGTACCTGGAAATGAAGATTAATCGGATCATTGCGGAACTATGAGTGCAAATTTACAAACCACGAAACAATATCGTAAATGTGTTAAATATGGCAAGACTTCGGTCTTTTAAATGATGTATGTGCCGGATGGTGATGATTTATTGTCTTGAGATTATTTCCTTTCAGGTGAAACGTTTACTACACACTCAATCAAAGTCCTTTGTTGATATGTGTTAATTAATATTTAGGTTGACATGTCGGTTTCGTTTTCCATTATCTGCGCTCCTTTTTTCAACATTACACAAATTTCTACACAACCAACTAGCACTGTCTAAATGAGAATTCATTCATAAATTGTGTAAATTCAAATTTATGTCTGCCATAATTATAGGCATCGTAGCTAACAATGGAACTATTATCGTTTAACTAGACAGGTATAATTATGAAATTAAAGAATTTTTATTTAGAAATGGTTTTGTAGAAATTAGGGTATGAGTGAAATAAGCGTGGATTTTGATAAAGACAACTGGCGTGTCTACCTAAATAATAAAAACTATCAAGAACTTTTGGTGAGCGCATGGTAACTAATTCAAAGAAAACGAAATAGTCTCTCTAAGCATGCCGTTTATTATTTGCTAAAATGCGCTGTTTTAATTATTTCAGTTGTTCACGGAGTTTATACGTTTAAACAAAAGCATATAATAGATAATGAAAGCAAAGTGATTCGCATCACACAAAATCCTTGAAATTTTTTTATGCACGCAGGAATACATATTTTATTTTAGGCAACATATTTCTCACGGGTGATTATTTTTTAAGCCAAGTACACTGGTATAATGAAAGCCAAACTCATTTATTTTGTAGATCGAATAAAAGCTGAGTTTGGTTTTCATTCCGTTTAAACACTTGAATGAATTTATTTTATTTTAAATTTTAGCATTTGTAAAATTTTTCGAATTAGCTAATTTACTAAATCATTGTTTATGGATATATGCATGCGCATGCATTTAATAACATCGTTACTAAATTTTTGTAGTTCCATGCATTCGTGTAAATATTTTATGAACGAAATTTATTTTTAAACAAATATGAACATTTACACGTAGTCTGAATTTCAAAATCGCTATTTATTTATCGTGTACGGATATATATGTATAATGTTTTGTTACTAATTAAATGGATTCGTTCTAATTAGAATGATAAAATCCATTTTTGGACTTACTGGAATATTTTGGTTTTAGCATTTTATCGTCAAGTTTTATTGCTTCACTTTATGTAGTCTCATCAGATGCCTATTTACTTTTGTTTCTGTAGACGCTTTGTTTTTAGTTCCTAGAAATTTACTCTATTTTTAGCTACATACATTGACGGAGTTCTGGAAGAATTTGTGCCATTTGGGCATAATTAGCCAGGGCTCATTAGTTTGCTCAGATGACTCAATTTTTCACCAAAAGTTGTTCTTGTTTAGTTAGAGTAGGGTTTAGCTGAATAAAGTCAATAATAGTAGCCAATTATGTGGTTGATGGTCGCTTTATGCGATTCTCGCCACCCGCTGGAGTTGCTGCTGTAGATTTGTCGGGCAATGACTTAGTCAACACTTTCGATGCTCCTTAACTAGATGCCAATGTGGTGATAGAAGAAAAAGCGACCTGGTATTTATAGACATTAGATCAGAATCCTGATGGGATTAGATGAAATACTTGTTAATATAAAGATTTACGGCAATACTAGATGACATTTCTGTTGGGACAACAAGGCTGACGTGTATCTGATTTTGATGTGACAAATGGTAAAAGTTTATTAACACGATTTTCGCTACCGTTTCCTGCACGACTTAGTGACTATTGACCACATTGTTATGATTACTGCTCACAATATTAAAAACCAGACAAATTTTTTCTACTTCTTTGTTTCAAAATAAAAATATCATTGTTTAACTAGCGGTAGTTTTGTTATGTTGTTCGACGACTGATTAAATACAATGGGATTGGTGTTTACTTCAAACTCGCAAACTTGATTTAAAGAATATCATTATTGTTTATAATTTATGCATGTCATCATTCTACACTAGCCATTCTGTTTGTATGCACTCGAAATTTTGTTCTCTTTATAAGAAATTTCTTTTTTAGCACCCATCTCATGTGCAAAGATATAAAGAAATTTTATAAAATAAATAAACCGTTACTTTGTCATTTTTTAAGTACCTATAAACACACACGAATATATATATATATATATATATATATATATACACATATATATATATATATATATATATATGGAAGGCAAAATAAACAGAAAATTAATTACGGGGAGAGAGTAATATTTTGAACAATATATCACTTGTGTCCAGCAGCTCCAGTTGTGGCTCAGTGCCCGAACATACTGTTTCTGCTTTCATAAATCATTTTGCTGTTTGTTTAGACATTTCTTTTTTATGCTGGTAACTCAGGTCTAAATTTGCATTTAGTAGTTATGTTAAAAGTCACTTCTGGGAGCATACCTGTGAGATTTACACGACGTGTTGCCCAACTGCCGACGTATTTATCATTCGATTTGGCACAGGGGTTTAAATAGCAATGGGTATTTTTCAGATTGGTTGACCTTCGGAAGTTGACCATCATTAACGTATAGTTTTCATTAGTGGAAATTAAAAGCTAATGTGCAAATGGAAAACTGCATATTCAGGAAATAATGTCTTGAATTGGGGATGATGCTCAAAAATGATTTGTATTTACCATATTGCCCAATCTCTCTCAGTTTTATTTTTTGTTTCCTTTGCCTTTCATTATATATTTATATTATATATTATATATATACATATATATACTTGAGGAGAAAATGACGGTTATCGGTTCTTTTACCTGATGAAATTACTTTTTTTGCACATGAGTAGGGTAATGTAAACTTTGTTAAAGCTGTCGTTCCAATGGAATTGCCTCTTTTAGAATCAATGTTTTTTACTAGATTCTACCAGTTTATTCAGCGTGTGAAATTGTTATTATACATAAAGGAAAAATAATTTTGCTCGTAAATTATCTATGCTTTTAGCACCATTGTCGCAATTGCGGAAATGTTTTGTGTGCAGAATGTACTTCCGGACGAGCTACAATTCCTCGATTTGGAATTGACAAAGAAGTGCGAGTTTGTGATCCTTGCTTCGAGATTCTCATAAGGTAATTTCTTAAGCCGTTGCGCTTCTTACTATGGATATTCAATTCACAACTGGATTTTCTATTTCTGTTTTAAGGTTCCACCTATTTTAGGTTTAAAATGCTTTTTAAATTTTGCTCAAAAATTCCATATAAGTATTTCATACTTTTTTTTGCTAAATTTACGGATTTTGCACACGCGTTTGACATAAATTTGTCTGAAGGTCTTATGAAACTGAATCTCCGTATAGAGCTGATCAAGTGATTCTTGAGAGCGCATTACCAAACCTATCTTTGAAATTCTGGAATATATGAATTTGTCTTGTCCATAAATCGCTAGCGGCCTTAATGTGCTGTTTCGTACTTACCATTTCAAAGAACAGAGCAATATATGTATATTTTTCGTGCGGGTGGTGTATCAGAAAAATATTTTCTTCTTGTTTGACAAACAAATAATGCTCCACTCACTGTGCTGGCTCGGAATCCTTTTTGTGTATGCCCTCAATTCTATTGCCCAGCACCAGAGTGGCGTAAGAAACAAGGTGGGAAAATTTTTACATGACAGAAACTGTTGAAGTCAACTAGTCAATTTGAGTGGTATAAGATCCGTTCGTCTACAAGAATGGGGTCCACGTAAACACGATAGTTCACGTTTGAAACACTGGTATGGCATCAAATCAAGTTCAGTGGCGGTGTTCAATATCATCGGTAGAATAATATTAACTATCTTGTCTTACTTGTAAAATGATAAAATTAAAATTGCACAAAAAATATATTGTCTATGTTGACTTGTATTAAAGGTGACTTGGTCCAAAGTTTTTTGTACAATGGTCTTGATTGCCTCGTCTTTTTCTGTCTCCTAGGTACGTAACTCAGTCTCTGCTAGATATTTTCTTACATAAATTATTCTGCTTCAACATTTTTGTTTTATATTGGTATTTTTCAGTATTATTTTGTTTATATTATTAGTTCTCGTAAAAAAACTTCTAATAATTTAGTAATAATTATGATTGTCGTTGTATTCACCTTGTTGTTGCTTTTGAGCAATGTTCGTTTAATAGGAGGAGCACAAGTATTTGGGACTTTTCGTATTTTACCCATCTGTTAAAAACTGAAGGGCGTTCAGAAATGGGAAATTTAAAATAAAACACTTTAAAGAAACTGGCTTGTGTCTTGTTGTGATACCATTTTGAATAACTTTCTGTTTTTTAGTCCACAATCTTCACGATCTGTGCCTACTGATCCTCATACAAATGTGAGTTTTACCATACATACGTCACCACTTTGACTTTTTAACTTAATTTTTATTAATTCGCACTAACTATGTAATAATTTAGAGAGAATATATTTTGCATTATGAACTGACACTTCGTCACAATAACATTTTTGCAAAATTATTTCGGCAATTGATTTTAGTTTTATAATTGTTTATTTTCTATTTATGACAAAGCTGATTGAGCTTAATGTCGCGCTCATACCGTGGTGTCGGCTAAAGCACTTATTGCATACGTTAATGGGATTACACAAATCTTTCACCCTAGGTTTGAAATCTATGGGAGTAAGACGTTCCACTCTGACATCTGAGCCATCCGGCTCAGTGGTTAGAGCACCAGATTACGAAGCAGATGTGCCCAGGTTCGAGCCCTTTCCGCGGCAAATTCTGGCTAGTTCATAATGAGCTCCCAATAAGGACGAAACCAGTCTACACTATACAGTTCTTAGTTTATACTGACATATGTAAGTAATTAATGGGTCAGGTGCTTATATCAACAACGCAACCTTGATTATAATTATTGGTATCACCGCCCGCGCAACCAATGTTCGTTTTCTGTATTCTGTTAAAAATTGGTGTGTCCAAAAATTTTGTTAATATTATACACGCTCTCTGCACAATTACTTCTGGTCGCGTTAAGGTCTACAACGAATTAACGCACAACTTTACAGTTATCAGTGGTGTTCGTCAAGGCTGTCCACTTTCCCTCTTGTGGTTTTATTTTGTAATCTATACTCTTATGAACAACACTCTTCCACACATTCAAGATGCAGGTGTTGAAGTTCTCCCGGGCCGTAAACTAGTCAATATTGATTATGCAGACGATATTGTATTATTATTTGACAATCGAGATTCTGCTCAGGCCACTTTGAATAGATTAGCAGACGTTCCGTCTTTCGGTATGAAGTTTCTATCATCTAAATGTAATATACATTTACAGGATCACCCACCACTGACTCCGACTCTGTGACAGCAGAGTGAAAACCTAGAAAAAGTTGACAGATTAACATATTTTGTGCGCTCTGTCAATAACTAAGGCAATATGGAGATACGAGAGTAATTCACTCTGCCTTAAAGGTCGTGTTTACAATGCAACTCTACGCGCAGTTTTTCTATACGTTGGTGAAACATGTTAGTTACCAACAACGAATAACCAACGTTTACACCCGTAGACTTTTTTTTGGATCTGCCAACAAATTCTCCTCATTAGAAAAACGTCAACTTCGTTGGCTCGGTCAAGTTTTTGTTTATGTCCTCAAATTAATCACCTAGTAGAGCTCTGTTCTCTCATCCAGCACCAAATTGGCGTATGAAACAAGGTGGCCAGATTTTGACATATCAGAAACTGTTGAAGTTGCTTACATTTAAGTAATATAGGAGCCACTCGTCTGCCAGGATTTGGTCCATGTGCACATCATAGTTCTTGGTTAGAAACCCTTAGCGATATTGATTGCGCGGGTGGTGGTAACAATTCTTTAAATCAAGCTTGCGAGCTTGAAGTAAACACCACTCCCATTGTATTTAACCAGTCGTCGAACAACATAACAAAACTACCGCCAGCTGCAACGCACTAGTATTTAACCAGTCGTCGAACAACATAACAAAAATACCGCCAGCGGCAACGCACTAGTATTTAACCAGTCGTCGAACAACATAACAAAACTACCGCCAGCTGCAACGCACTAGTATTTAACCAATCGTCGAACAACATAACAAAACTACCGCCAGCTGCAACGCACGCCCATTGTATTTAACCAGTCGTCGAACAACATAACAAAACTACCGCCAGCTGCAACGCACGCCCATTGTATTTAACCAGTCGTCGAACAACATAACAAAACTACCGCCAGCTGCAACTGGTTAAATACAATGGGAGTGGTGTTTACTTCAAGCTCGCAAACTTGATTTAAAGAATTGTTACCACCACCCGCGCAATCAATTATTGTTTAAATTGTATTGCCTATATATGTATATGTGGCGAAAGCTGCAAACAGTTAATGTTCGTGACTGCATAGAAATTGTGCAGCCGACATTTCCAGTCAAGTTCAATGTATGCGAGACTGCTAGAGGTGAGAGCCGCATATCTAAATTTGATTTCCATATATATTCAATGCGGTTTGATCCTCGACAGTCATTTTGCCGTCGTATCTTCGTAACTTCCTTTTCTTAGTAGGGAAAAGTTAGCTGCGAGGTTTTTTTTGTTTATGATGTGATACAGTGAAACCCGTACGGAAGCTTTATTGTTGATGTTGCCTTACCTTAAAGCTGAATAGGCCATAATAGTTATATATATAGCAGTGAAATATTAGTCACAAATATTAGACATAAATCCCGTTATATATAAAATTATCAGTATAAACTAAGCATTGTATCGGTTGATATAATAATACGAAGGTCTGTAACTATGGTAGATGAACGAGGAAACACCTACCGATCGTTCTAAAACATAGCTGGATATGAATTTAAATTTAGTTCAAAAATATGTAGCGAACTCAGAGTAAGTGTATTAGATACGGGAGCATATTTTGGCTTCCGAATATAACTTTAACCACTGAATCCTAAGTATCACATGCCCTGGACAAATGGTACGGGTTAGATTTTCATGACAGACAATTTAATGCGAAAAAATTATCTAACTTAATTATTTCCGCCGGAAATAGGCAACTAAGTTGTCTTTTACGACCCACACATCAATATTTGAATGAATAAATGCTGTTTTTGTGAGTATGCGGCAACGAAGCAACTGCTTCTATATGTTGTATTACTTGGATGGTTGTTTATTGATTTCTTCTAATTTCTTTGAGATTTCTTATGTTGAATTAATAATTGAACAGCATATTATATATATATATATATATATATATATATATATATATATTGATAGTTTCTAATTTCACCATTTTTAAAATGTAAGAACAAAACAACGTACTCCATGGAATAAAATTTATTAATAAATCTTATTTCTACCAGTATCTACAGCCATTGTTCTGGATTCGTTAGTATATTCGTTCATCCAATCCCACTGTACATGTGTTGTAACCAATCTCCTCTTCGTTATGCTGGCCTTTGCTTTGCGCAATTTAGACCACTCCTTTTGCGTAACGTCATTTGGTGTGTCATCGCTTTCATTGTGACGCTCTGTGACGTCAACACCTTTGTCTGTATACAAATTTCAATGTACCTGCAACGCTCAGTACATCGGCAGATCAAAAAAGAGGCTCGAAACTAGAATAAATCAGCATCTCCCTCAAAAACTATTAAAGAGGGGTGCAGCTCCTGCACAAAAATCAGCAATTTGCGAACATGTACTACTCACAGGTCATGCTGTTAGTAGTAACAATTTTTCAGTTCTCTACAAGGCAAAAACAGAGAAAATGCTTCTGGCTTTTGAAGCTATTGCAATTAATAAGCTGAAGCCCTGCTTAAACGTGCATATATATATATATATATATATATATATATATATATATATATATATATATATCCTGCACATTCTGGTCAATTTGTATATTTTTCTGGGGAATTATTATCATTGATTTAATTTGTCTTGTTCTTTACAATAGCCTGAAACAAGAAAGCACACGTTAATCGGAAAGGACAACAACAATTCTGGCATGACGGCAGCTGCAGCTGCTGCTGCCAAAGAACGCGAATTGGCCGCTCAGGAGGAAGAACAAATACAGTTGGCACTCGCGTTAAGTGCTAGCGAAGCAGAGTGCGAGAAACAACAAAGGGTAACTACTCTGACCTACCTATAACACGCATAGAAACTAGTTTATCTATATCGAAATATATATTATATATTAGAGCAAATAAATCGCAAAGAAGGATGATATCAACAAAAGCATTCGTCCAGTTTTTATTATTTCGCTTTATAACAAGGTCGCATCTGGCGTTGCATTCATTCAAGATGCGGCAGGATAGATAAAAGCCTGCTACAAAATTGTTGTAGTACGAAGGTTTTCAGACCAATAGCAAAAATGAGCACGTGGAACCCGCACTAGACGATCAAGTGGTTCATTACTACCAAGATAATGGCTTATGTAACATATTGTTACCGTCTTACATTTTTGGTCTGTCGCATAAATACTAAATAGCTTAATGTTCGTATTCTATGAATGGTTATGCTTAGTACTTTATAAATCTTGGAGCTTTACTCGTAGGGTTCTTTATTTTTAGAATTTCTCATACGGGGCGTGTCAATGATGGGAGGTTAGACTTGTACACTTAATTCTCCACTAGGAATAGGCGATCTATTTACAGCCCATACACAACTTTGAATTTCATCGTTATGTGACATTGAAGCATCAGTTTATTATGCTAAATAAAGTTTATATTCGCGGTTTCAAAAGGTCTATCAAAATCCGATTATGTAATAACTCTCTTATTATACTATTCAACTATCGCGCATTTCCACAATCAGCAAAAATGTACACAAATTTTATTCAATTTATTTTTTTATATTAGCTTAAAGTGTTTTTATACTTAGTAACTTAGAACTTGGAAACTACTGTAAAATATTTTTTGGATATGCATTAACATTATTTGTGATTTTCTGTCATTCATTCTTCATACGCTAGTATGAAACCAGTACTGAATATCTTATCGTACAAATCTGGGTATTTATAAAATCTGTAAAATTATTTGGCAATGTTTTTTCACTTCTAATACCAGAAAGCCTATCGCGGATCATCGCCACTACGATCGGAGCTGAATAACGAATCAATCTATTCAAAACCGGATCGATCGACAGCTGCGTCATCTGAGACTCACGATTTAACGGATTCCGCGTTGAAAGTTTATCAGATGCAGTCGGTTTTGGATACTAGTGACATGGCACCCGAGCTAGCGCGCTACCTCAACAAATACCATTGGGAATCACCGAATGCACAGAAACGAGACAATGAGCTTAATGGCGTAGATGGCGCTGAAAGAAATAATTCATCTAAGAAAATTGAAGTGACCCAGCCGAGTGCACCGGCATTTAGCCCCCCACCTTCTGGAATAAATCAAATCTCCAACCCTGCCCTGGTAAGCGTAATTATGACTGTTTTATATTATTTATTCTCGCTGTCGTCATAACTCTGTTCAATGTCATTGATTCTAGGCATGTGTTTTGAAATTCTGTTAAAATCTAAGGCAAAATATAGGCGAACAGTTTAGCCAACTGGATGCTATTGTAAATACACGGATTTTGTTATTCATTTGTGTAAACTAGCTCATTTTTCTGGATTTCCTGCTCAACACTGACGTTGTCTGGAAAATTATTCTTTTTTAAGACGAGCGTCTGTTGATTATATACGCGCCTCATCTGCTTATTTGTCTGTTTTTTTCTTGAAACGTTAAAGGTGACCGAAATTATTTCATTATTCGGAATGTAGATACAATGGAATCGGTGTTTATTTCCAAGAAATGTCAGTCTTATTTAGAAATTTCCATTAAACTGTTCACAGGGATCACTCTTGTCTTACCTGTGTAATCTTTATATGATTTTGCATATAACCGCATTTATTTCTTTTCAGCTATCCACAGTTAGCTACATTCTGCAATTTTCACGTAAAATAATCTATGCTTATAAATGTAGCATTTTGATTGAATATTACAATTTTAGTAGTGCTGCGGATTTTCTGCGTCATCGAGTTTTTTTGAATTTTAACGTTATTTCACTTCACCTTATAAGAAATCGTCTACACAACTTCACTCAAATCGTTAGATTCGTGATTTGTCTTGTTGTGGGCACCCAATTTTTCTGTGTTTATGTTTTAGGTGTGGCATGCCTGGTAGAATTTCTACGTATGTGATGAGGAACAGATTCCAAAGCTCAAAATAAAAAATACGCTCTCAATGACGCTTGTCTTTTTATTCATTTATACCCATCTTTAGGATCCATCCGCACAAAACAGATCCACTAATGTGCAGTATTACTTGGCAAAAACAACTTGCGTCAGCGGAGTTAAGAATTTTCCCACCTTGTTGTTGGCGTGTCTTCCTAGTGTTAAATGAACTGGCATGTTGATTTTTTGTCATGCCCAATTAATGCGTCCATATATTAAGGCTACTCGTGATAAATAGTTAAATAGACATAACTCCTTTCTGTGGTTCTGTCGCACGAGTGCGAAACTTTTAATCATATTTATATTTTGTGATTATTTTTTATAAGTTTTCACCGCCCTCACACTCCTTTATTGCACAAACTAGCAATTAATTTTTGCATATTTACATTAAAATTTTTAAAAAGGCTATTTTTTACGTTAATTCCGCGTTATCCTTCCATACTTTACGCCACAAGTATAAGTTACTAATCTCTCTCACTCTCTCTCTCTCCCTAATTATCCTTATCCTACTATCCATCTGTCAACACTTCAGCCTGATGGATTATTTGACGCGCTCTTCTTAAATTCAGATGTTGTGCTCAATCAAACTTGTCTTGCAAAGTACTTCGAGGAATAACTAGATTATTTCGTGTTGATTTGATTGGTTTACAAATCACGGCCCGTTATTTCTTAATTTTTTTATATAATTTTGGCTTAAAGTTCAAAAGGACAAGGTTTATATATTACTTGTGTCCACAGTTATCGAATACTAGCCAAGTTATTGTTGAGGCATCGATGACAGCATTCATCTATGTGCAAGGATTCACTATTTTACATTGCATGAATACACGTTGCTTATTAAATGCTATGTTTATTTAGTATTAATTGACACAGTAACTAACAGTTGGTATTACCTGATCTGCGCTTTTGACTAATGCAGCTTTCATTGTTCCAGTAATTTTCTTTTACCGAGATATTTCGGCTAAACTTATCGATAGCCTTCATTAGTCGCAATATACCTCACAAGTTTAACAAACGAAACTAATGAAGCAAGCGCGTTATTTCCTCTAGCCATACTGTTTATACTTCAGACTGACCTTTCATTAGATATTCGCGTGTCACATGTGTGTGTGTGTGCGCGCATTTTCATAACTGTTATTTTCATCTGACTAATTGAAAACTAGAGTGGCTGAATAATAATTTATCAAATGCATGCTTTAACTATTCGTCTTATACACTCAATGTAAAATGACGTAACTGAGATAGCCCTCACGCTTTCTGGTGGGGGGCGACCAATAACTCAGAAACACTCGTCATAAAAACTTCCCATGAGTGATAAAACTGCTATTAGCTAATGCGGCATTCCAAATTGAACCTAACGATTTTTCAACAGCTATTTCCTTCATAATATTATCTCTAGATTTAATTTCGATGGATTCTCTAATCAATCTCGTCACCCTATTACGACTTCATATTGTTATGCTTTTGCATTCCTCCCAGTTGATAGTATGCCAAGGCTCCACTACACGACGAGCAAGCTCAGATTTAGCAATATGTCCATATTACATGCATTTTTATGTTCACCTCTTCTTACTTTGATTGGGCGCATGGTCTCACCAACATACTTGAGACTACAATCATCCATCTGTCAAATCTTCAGCCTGATGGATTATTTGACGCACTCTCCTTTAATGCAGATGTTGTGCTCAATCAAACTTGCCTTGCAAAGTGCTTCGAGGAATGACTAGATTACTTTGTGCTTATTTGATTGTTTTACAAATCACGGCTCGTTATTTTTTAAATTTTTACGAAATTTTGGATTAAATTTCAAAAGGACAAGGTTTATATATTACTTGTGTCCACACTTATCGAATACTAGCCAAGTTATTGTTGAGGCATTGATGACAGCATTCATCTTAATTTGTGCAAGGATTCACTACTTTGCATTGCACGGAAACATGTTGCTTATTAAATAGTATGTTTGTTTAGTATTAATTGGCACAGGAACTAACAGTTGGTGACGCAGTGTTCTTTTACAGCCAGTACATAACTATTATTATTATTGTTATATGACAATGAAGCAACAATATTTTTGTTGTGTATAAGGGCACTAGAATTTTAAATGTGCTAAATTTAGTTTATGAACACCAATTGCGCTTGTTCGGGCACTGTATGAGTAGGCCGCTTGCACATCCTGCACGTTAGGCCTTCGAGGTAATTGAGACGATTTACTGTTACCGGCCTTTATGTTCCCGGACACAATTAGTCGCGATATCGGCCATCTAGCAACGTCGCACCGTAACACAGCGATCCAAAAGTTGCTGGCCGAGGGGTATAAGTCTGTAGTTATCTTTTGACAACTGGGTTCAGTATGGATACCGATGTAATTATTGCTTACACTTAGACTAATGTAACTAACTGCGCATATTTAATTCTCTAACTGTGTATGCATATGAGAAGGCATTGCAATAATAAAATCAGTTGTAGAGTATAACCAGTTTAACTACATATTTCGTGTACAATTATTTCTCCAATTATACTTCGCTTTGTTTTCCAGATATTTATTCCTTAATTTAGCTAAAGATGCTTCATTTTAACTGGTGAATTAATTTGAAAAAAAACCTTTTCTAAAAATAATTTCGTGGTGCTTAGCTAAATGGCGGAGTAGTTCAACATCCGACAGCTGCGCCAGCTACCGAAATGGCTGTTAATCTTCCAGGAGTGCCAGATTTAGCCAATGCCCAACAACTTGAATTTATGCGCGCGCTTGCCGGTAGTATTGAATTCTTCACTAACCGAATGCAATCGGATAGCCAACGTGGCAGAAGCATCGCCAATGACACGACAGTACAGGCGTTATTCAGCACATTACATGAAATGCACCCTCAACTCTTGTACTATATGCAGCAGCTAGAGGCCAGGAGAGGTAAAGTTGTGTTGCAAGTTTGAATCAAGATTAAAATTTATAGATAGCATCATTTTTACGTAAAACATTCAGCCTGACGACTAACGATCTTAATAGAAACGAAATTTATTCCTTCTTCACTGATTCTTATATCAAGTTTCACGTGTGGTTTCGGTGCTTTTAAACTTGTCGGTATTATCTAAGATAAAGCAGTGTTGCGAGGAAGAATCGAGTGTTTGTCTTGCGTATTGGATGAGATAGACCATTTTGCAAGAATGCGATTTCGGATGTTTTTGCGAACTGTTATAAGAATATTGAAGAAATTAGAAAATGATATCAACTCTGGAGATTTGTATGATTTAATACCGACTGATATTGATAAAAGTATGCTTAATTTATCACGAATAAAAATCGATAAGCTAACAGTGGAGGTACTACCAATGGGTCGAATTATAAAATTCTTCCTTTAGATAAGAACGATTTTGATATTGAGGCATCACTTGAATTGCTATTTGAACAAACAAATGACTCGGAACCTATAAGTATTGATTATAAAAAGGTATTAAAGCGATTTTTGGATAATCATGCTTCACATCTGAAATCGTTCAAATGCGCAGAACAGCATTCACTGAAAAAAACAAATTTAAATACACTTAAAGATACCAGCAGAGAGACAGAAATTAACATGCTACGCCCGGGTTTACTACGCATGTATTCATACACACATACAGATATACATGCATACACAAGTACATGAATAGACAAATACCCAAACATAAATGCATAAATAAAGCACAAATGTTCCTATATTTATACGTATACAAGTAAATAAATAAATAAATGCCTTAATAGATGCATATGTATATACGTCTGTAAATATATATATATATATATATATAAATCATACATAAATACATTGATACATTCATAAATTATATATACATACATGCCTGTAGACGTAAAACCTGCCTACCTATATTTATACTTCCATATGTACATTCATTATCGAAGCTAATACGTCTTATAAGTACTCATTCATATTAAGTATTTCATTCATTCTATATGCCTTCCTTTCTTAAATGAAGCATTAATTGTAAACGTTTATGAAATAGAAAGATGTCCCTAACTAACAAACTGTTAGAATTTGCGAACGTAGTTTTCTCTCGAAAAATCCACATTCCATTAACGCAATACTACCTGTTTAGTTGTGACAATATCCGAGAAGTGAGTGACAATAATTTTATGGGAAGCAATTTCAGTCACACGTTTTGATTCCTTTAATTCATTGAAGACGTCCTTATGAGGAACACGCCAGACACTTTGTAGAATTTGCCACGCCCTGGGTTCGAACCAGGAAACATTTGTTTCTGATTCTAACACTCATACCACTGCGCCACCATTTCTTCTGTACATGGCACACAATTTGCAGTCAAATTCCAAAGTATATGCTTGGCTATCCTTTCCTTCAAGTGGAATCTATTTGGCACCCATGATATCCCGAAGTTCTAACTTGTCATCCCCAATCTGTCATTATAAAACAGGCACCATGTCAATTGGGCAAATTATATTTGATTTAAGTGAAATGGCAGAATTTTATTTTATCTATTCGTTCAATATAAACTAAATATTGCTTCATGTGGCAACGTCATTTCATTAAGCAGACTGGTTTCGTCCTTATTGGAAACTCGTTAAATGTTTAGCTTATACTGATAACATATAACCCAAAAAACTACTGCCATTAATCTTAAATTGTTTATCAGGTTTTAAGATATGAAAATAGGTTCCACCTAAAAGAAAGAATAACTGAAAATATAAATTGGTATATCACTTTAAACTGCATAAAATATACGGAAGGCGGTGAGCATAGTGATTTGAGAGATAGAATCAGAAACAAATGTTTTCCGGTTTGAACCCAGGTCGCGGGAAATTTTGGCTAGTATTTGACGGGTTTTATCACATTTAACTACATTGATTGTATATCACAACTTTGATTTAATTAAATGTTATCACAGCCCGGCAACCAATCTTCATTTAAATACCTGCTTATAGAATAATTTGTCTTTATACACACAAAATACTTGTTAACGATATGCTTTTAAAAATACTTTCATTACATAACAGTAACGATTTTGCTCCGTTTTATCAGTTGACTTACTATTGAAAAAGAACACAATAATTAATATTGTTCGAATATAGAAAGCAGTCCGTTTATAAGTACACCAAAAATTATATCAGTAATGAATGTTCAAAAAGAAGAAACGTAAGCACAGTTTAGCACGAGGCTTGGAAAGCCACATGATAATGCCAGTCGCAAACAAATTGCTTCTGCTTACACACTTATGAACAATGTTGATTTATTGCAACATCTAAAAATAGAAAGTGATTGCGTAATAGGAAATTATGTTTTTCACTCACTATTTACGGATTGAGTTAGATAATGTGATTACCACGTGTTATTAACTGTTACCGACCACGTATTACAGATAAGTATAATCAAAATGACATAATGAAATTTGTTGTGAATGTTTTACTGTTGATAAGAAACAGGTGTACATTCACTTGCACTGCAACGAGGCATATAGAAAAGATTGCGTTCCGCTTTGGCATTCAAACATTTGCAGAAGATTTAGCTTTGATAATATCCACTACAAAACTACTCTGCCTAATGTGATAGACAAAATTCCACTGTAAGCTGCAGATAATGTATTTTTTAAAATTTTAATTGTATCTGTGGACAATCATACTTAGGAAGCTTGAATTCAAGCTTGTCGAAGTACATACACTTTTTGTAAAAAATAGTAAAGTGTGTTGCATGTACTTCTTTGAATAAACGTGTTCTGTACTATGAAAATTGCGATATGTCAACAAATCGCTTTTGAGTATGCTTCGCTATTTCGAAGCTATTGAAATGTATCGATGTTGTTCAGAATTGTGAAAGAAAAAACAACTTGTTCGTGCACTGGCATTTCCATGAAGCTTTCCAAGCTCAATTCAAGATTGTCCTTAGTTAGGTTTCTCTCAATTTTAGCATTCTGGACTGATATATATTTTGTCGTACATTTCATATGGAATGTTTATTCTGTCTTAAAATAACTATTATTGTGTTCTTTTCATCTAGTAATATTGTTGAAAAGATTGAGCAAAAACACTACTGTAAAATTATTGACCTGGTTTTAAATCAATATCATTTTGCGTATTTGACGACTGACTTGAAGCGTTTCCAATTAGTTAGTTGCGCAATGCAATCATAATGTTCAATGTATCCGCAATTTTCAGTGGTATGTTGATTTGCACTCATAGTTTCGCAATGATCCAATTGATCCTCATTTCCACGTACTCGCCGTGTTCGGCTTGGTGATGACCGGGTGTTGATTACGACCCATAATTCCGACGGTTTTCAAATCATTCCTACTAACCACTGGAAATGAAATCTGGCCTTGTGTTATTAGATTTCTGATGGAGGTACTGGTGATAAAGTACCGAAACGTCTTACCACCAAGATTAGATCGAACTTCATTTCAAATGGTTATTGCGCATCAGCACCCAGCAATTACGATACCGTACAAGTCGCGTACTTGGAAATGTAGATCAATCGGATCATTGAGGAGCTAAAAGTGAAAATCAACAAACAACGAATGAAAATCACGGATTCGTTAAATATCTTAGGATTTTGACTATGCATATGTTGTCAGTATAAACTAAACATTGCATCAGGTAGCAAAGGCAATTCATTCAGTTGACCGGTTTCGTCCTTATTGGGAACTCTTCACGTACTGTCCAGAATTTTCCGCATGCTTATATATATATATATATATATATATATATATATATATATATATATTTGTCAGTGTAAACTAAGCATTGTATAATGTAGTAGTGCGATGTCGTTCTTATTGTGAACTATTCACGTACTGCCAAGAATTTATCACGGACAGGGCTCGACACAGCGCGCGTCTGCTTCGGAATCTGTCTCTCTAACCACTGCGTGATCCCGTCGCATATTACACACAAATTTCAGTTACTTATTACTGTTTCTTGATTAGCATTCGAATCCATTACACAATACATTTTTAATTATGATGTGAAAAAATTCAATAGCATAGTGGATAATAGCCATTGTTATTCCTATACATTCTTTGTTTGGGTGGCAACTAGTCTGATTTTCCGTTTTCTATTTTTTATTTGTTTTGATTTGTAAGTGAATTACTAATGTGTGTTCGTGTGCCTGTACGTGTTCGTGTATGGGCCATTCTCACTGTATTGCAGATTAATGTTAGATAACTGGTAATTCTTTTAACGATGGCTAATTTTTTGACGAAATGCTCGTTTTGTTGGCTGTTATGCGTGCAACTGTCTTTTCCCTGTATGTCGTCTTTCATTCCGCATTGTTCTTCAATTTATTTCTATTCCTTTGGTAACAGTGCAGTGTGATAATTCCAGTGCTCATCGCTCATATTGTTGTGCAATGTGAACGATGGTAGTAACGCTGTTTGTGCAGTTGTTTTTCCTTAGTTTGTTGCCAATCCGACTGAAAGTTTGCTGAGGCTTGTCTGTTTATCAGGGCTCCTAGAAAAAATTAGAAATGTGAAACGTGTCGGAACAAACCACGAAATGCTGTACGGCAAAAGAAAAACTTATTAAAATTTGACAGTCTCCGGAGTTTCCCCGATGCGTATAGCTATGTCAATGATCAATGCACCGCAAAATAAAACAGTTAAAGTTTTCTAACTAGGAAATGTTATAAATACGACCACTATCAAGGACTCTTTCGAGCTCGCAAATTAACTGAAGTAATAAACCCTAGAGACCATAAGGGCTTCGCTTGACGTCTCATTCTTATTTTCGAACATTACATTAGATAACAACAGCGACGGTTATGTGTGATTTGCTTAATATTAATTTTCAATATTTTCCTATAGACTCTAATGAACTCAAAGACCTCATTAGCATGTATAAAAACGTGCAACTTACATTTCGCAGTACATATTTCAGACGACTAAATTTTGTACTTTACTGTATTGCACCTCTCCTGGCAGATGCATTAAAAACGAGACTAAAAAATTGACCAGTGCGTACTTTAAAAAAACGTTTTAGATGATATATTATTGTACATTCGAGACGCAATATATTCAACTGAAATCCTCAAACAAGCGAGGTATAAAAATACAAAACTTTTCCCCTGTTCGACTGGCCACGAATCACACAATCTAACAAAACCAAACTAGCATCCACAAAAACCCTAACACCCACTAAACTAGCGTCACTAAACAGTCGATCTGATTGACAACAAACTGAAGAAGAAACAACTGCTAAAGCGTCTTCACTATTATCGCCAACAATGAAAGAAATAGCCTCACATTATGCACGATTGTCTCTGCAAACTGCAGGCTGCACTGTTACCTAGGAAACAGAGTAAAACTCTGGAACAGGGCGATACAAAAGACCACATACAGGAAAAATCACTCGTACACGTAATAGCCAACAAATCAACGGTGAAAAATAAATCCATCAATACAAGAATTACCAGATCTCAATATTCAATCTATAGTACCATAAGGATGACCCCTACATGCACACTAAGACAAACACATGCACTCACAATTCGACACGTAATGAACCACCAAAATCAAATATAAATAAAAGTGAGATCCATACAATTTGTCATCCACTTAATCAAATGGAAACCAGGGATGTATTTAAATGAAAGTAATTTGATATATATGTATAGTTTCAAAGATATATATATATATATATATATATATATATATATATATATATATATATATATAATTCTCCAAAATACCTTCAGATATAGGTTGTTTTTAGCCTTTAATGAATGCAAAATAGTAAACGTTCAAATTGAACTTCGTGGTAAGTTTGAACTGTCTACGCATTACATTGTAAGGGTGAGTAGGGCATGAAATTATCATTTTCCTGCCTTTTATATCTTGTTTAATCAAATCTCATGATTCGACATTTAGCGTTTGTCTTACACTATATTGCAAGTTCACAGAATGAAGATGTGCCAAAATAAATTAAATATTGCGCAACTGCTTAAGTTTTATTTATTATAAATGTTGACATAATGGTTTTTAATGTGATTTTTTTAGGAATATTGACATTTTGAACTCATTTTTTACTGTTGTTTGTTTTCAAAAAATGTTATTGTATTTACTATAATATATATAATATAATAATATGATATAAACACCTTACCCATTAAGTACTTAGATATGTCAGTATAAATTAAGAATTGTATAGTGTTGAAAAGGCAATTCACTATACAATTCTTAGTGTATACTGACATATGTAAGTACTTAATGGGTAAGGTGTTTATATCAAGATCGCAACCTTGATTATAGTAAATGCTATCAGCGCCTGTGCAACCGATGTTCGTTTTAATACATAATTGTTATTGTATCTTTGATTATTAAGAATGACGAAAGTTTTGATTTATTTTTGCTTATCTCTTAAAACAGTGATATAAACGTTTTTTAGTTGAGCTATTTTTCAACACATGTACTCCACAATTTAGACACTTATTTGTTTTAATATAATTAGAAACAAAATTGATCAATTTCGTCCAGAAGCGTCTATTTATATTTACTGCTATCTGTAATCCTACTTTTGTATTTAATACACGGATAAGAATACGTGTATATATATATATATATATATATATATATATATATATATATATATATATATATAAGATTCAAAGCTAAAGCGGATAAGTATCTGCATCTTTATTTGGAATTACATTTCCTTATACATTTCAAAATATTTATTATTGCTATACTTTTTCCTTGTTTTAATTTTATCCCTTATCAACCCTTTTCAATTGCTTTGCTTCTTCGATACAAACAATTTTCCAATGATTAGGTCAAGTGGTAAATTTATTTTAAACTGTTTACTTTATGCTTGCTGTTAGACCTCTTATGTATAATTACATAGATGTTCAATTCAATACCACTTCCCCCAGGTATTGCGATGTTTGTTCTATAATGATCGTTTGGGTGTTGTTGGGTGGAACTTTAGGTGTACAGAGATGCCATATAGGCGCCAAATAAAGGAAATGCTAACAAAGAAACATTGGTAAGTATATAACTGAAAATTTTATATTGGGCTGTAGAGAGGCTCGGTGATTAGAGCAAAAGATTCTGAAGCAGACGTGTCTAGGTTCGAGCCCTGTCCGCAGCAAATTTTCGACAGTACTTGAAGAGTTCCCAATGAGGATGAAATCGGTCTACTGGATAAATTGCCTTTTCTACATCAGTGTAATGACAATGAAACAGGTGTTTATATCGAGATTACAAACTTCATTTAAATAATTGTTATCACCGCGCACGCAACCTATTTTCATTTAATTATACAAATGTGAAAGCCAAAACCGAACGCAAGCTTGCTTTTACACCTTTCGTTACATTTGCATCTTTATGTTGGAATTGAGCATACACCGATTCCTTATCTACTGTGAAAACTTTATAATCGTGTTTTAGTACGTCTTTACGAGTATCATATCTCCGTTAATGATTGTAGGCATAACATTGACATGTAACTTAGTTAATTTATCAAGCCATACCTTACCATGCAGTATTTCACCTTTATAAATTTTCCATTATTCATCGTCACAACGTAGGCGTTTGATTAACTATTTCTGGCAATATAATTTATATTCGATCACCTCGTTAATCGGAAAGGTAGTTGTTTCAAACTGTTTATACTTTTTCATTTCAATTACTGTTAGCTAGATTAATAAAATTTAAATTTTGATTTCTGTTGAATCTTACATAATTCATCATGAGTTTTTTTCCAGAAAGAAGTAAATCAGTTGTCAATTCATATTATTGCGTGTATATTATAGTTAGCTAAAGATCTCAATCGATTTTAATGTTCACGTGCATAATAAAACGTAGAGAACTGTCACAACTTCTGCACGCATGTATGCAATAACATATCTGTACAAAATTTATCAATACACGTATGCGTGCCTATGTTTGTACAAGCATGTGCATGTTTTTGTATGAATATATCTGTGTATTGTTTGTGCGTTGAACATAACAATAAAATAACCTTTAGCAGAACTGAATTACAATAGTTAAAACAGCATTCAATAGACTCTCGTGCACATTCGTTTCGTGCTTATCGTACGAAACGAATGTGCACGAGATTATACTTTCCGTTAATGCTGTCTTTGGTTTATCCTTCTGGTCATAATTGAACTACTTTGTTACTAGGTTCGCAACACATTCATAACTATATATATATGTATATATATATATATATATATATATATATATATATATATATATATATATATATAGTAGTTTTACGACACAAACATTATCTGACTATTATATAGTTAAGTAGACTTGTCTGAGATAAGATTGCTCAGTTTTCTTTTTATATATGTTCACTTTTTTTGAATTCTTGTTTTATTAATAAAATATATTTTTAATTTTGTACATGTGGGTTTAGGAGTTGAAAAGAAACTAAGTTGAGTAAGCCTACGGCAGTAATACTGAATAGCTTTTCTATTATTTTTTAAAATTTAAAATCCCATTTTGCTCAATTGGCCTGACTATCAATTATGTTATTTTGTAACGAAATGAGCTTCTGCTACCAAGTGTGCACCATCCCAGATGAGTGTCCTCCAAATTACCTCGAGCAAATCATAAGAAAATAATGTTCAGTAATGGTTTCTTTTGTACGCGGATTTTATTACCTCTTTGGTTTAGCCATTTTTTTCAGAAACCTTATATTTTTTTGCATATTCTTTATAGAAATTGACGATCTCGCATTTCATCGCGGCGCGGAAGCAATATTTCCTTAAAACTAATTTATCGCTGGCTGTCGGTCTTATCTTGTTTTGCTACATATACGGCTTTTTAAACGTAAAATGCTAAAAACGATAATGTTAACATGTCTACATCGAATTTGTAGACACAATGTATGTTGTGTAATTGTTTGGAAAATCTGTGGTATGAGGAACTATTTATTTATATTCTGCCTAATTGGACCAAAATTGGTTATTAGGCCCAACAGTTGAATTTTTAATAACATAGTAGAATCATTTCACAATGAAGGTGTGAAATTTTGCTGTGTATACCGTTAATCAATTCTGCAACCAGCGCAATTGTGATAATTTATGCCGTATTAAATTATAATCTGTTTTGAGTTCCATGCTGATATTTTGTGAGATTGCTTAAACGTTGCCAGTTAGTTTATTAGAAAAATTTGTTGTTTTAACAGATACTATGCTGATTAGGACAAGATTTTGCCATTTCGGATTATATTTTAATCGTTTAAGTTAACATATACGTGAACTTTTATATTGACGTGAGTGTAGAACTAATTTGTGTATCAGTAATGACATCGTTGATGTTCGATTTTTATTCTAACTCTTTTGAAAACATTCAGTCATTATACAATGTTTGGCTGAAATTGGTTGTTGAACATTTGGTTAAAATATTGGACTAACAGGTTGGTTCTTCGCTTATAATTAATAGTTTTGGCAATACTCTAAAAGAAAGCTTTAATGTTTGATTTTGTTGTCTGTTTTTGTTCAAAAGTAGTTAGTCAAAGGTTTTTTCCAAGTAATATTTTAGGCGTTTATCGTAAGAAAGTAGGTTATTAGTACGAGTTGTTCCTACTTGTGGATTTGATTGGAAACACGGCCGTATTATTTGTGTTTTCAATTTGTCTTACGGCGAAGTGCTTAAGTTAAGTTTAGCGTATCCGAAATTACGAACATCTGGTGGAACAGAGGATGATGACGATGATGGTGGCTTCTATTTAGCCTCCTTTGGGGCATCCTTACCAATAATCCGTAGAAAGTATAGTTGAACATTTAAAAGTTTTATAGAAGCATACTTATTGGCACTTAAACTGTGTTTGATGACTGGTTATTATTGATCGTATTAAAAAAAGAAGTTAGATTTAAAATAAGTAAAGTGGCATCTATCAAGGCCGTTTTCTTAATGTTGCGGCCCACTGCTAGCTACCATAAGCTTAGCAGGATCAGTTGCATTAGTGGTTTCTCACATAGCCAATTTGAAATATTTGGCTTATACTGTCGTATAGCATATTATTTGTATGAATTTATAAAAACATATTTTTTCGTGATTATATGGCAGTGAAACACCGGCTATTAAAGACTGTCGTTAATGATAGTGATGATGGTGATAGTGGTGTTGATGGTGATTATGGTTTTAATTATGATGATGATGATGATGATGATGAAGTTCATCGTCATAGTGATGATGATAGCGGTGATGGTGGTGGTATTGATGATGGTGATGATTGTAATGATGACGATGGTGATTTTGGTTTTAATTATGAGTTGATTATGATTTTAATTGTGATGATAACGATTTTGGTTGTAATAAGGATGATGTTGATGATGGTGGTTATTGCTATATTGATGATGATGATGATTATGAGAATGATGGTGATGGTGTTGATTTTGAAGATGGCGGTTGTGGTGCTTTTTTGGTGATTATGATGTTGACGATGATTATGATGATGAAGTTGATGGTGATGTTGGTGGTGGTGTTGGTGATTTTTATTGTGATGATGACGATGATTTTGATATTGATGATGATATTGATTATGATGATGATGGTAGCTTTCTTGATGATAATGATAATAGTGATTATGATGATGATGATGATGGTGATTATGATGATGATGCTGATTGTGTTGGTGATGATGGCGATGGCCTCCAGGCTTATCTTTAGTCTACTTTATGATCGAAATCTGTAGTAATTTACATTTCTAGGTTGTTTGCACTTAGTTTCGTTTTCTTGAAATCCCTGAAATAGTTAAGCAAGTGTGCCGTAGTGGCCTTCTGCATAATTAATTTGCACTGTTAATTTTACATCAAGCTGGTATGCTAGATTGCTCAAGTACTTCTTTTGGTGTGCCTATGAGGCATTTTGTTGTCCGAAAAAGATGGCAAGGTAAAATTCGACATTTTTCACTATTTAATTGATAAAATGCTGCTTCCTACTTGTCTTAAAATGATTGTTTGTTTGATTTCTCTTACATTATTATCTCTTCTGTGATATTTTAGTGCTCCGATTATTTTTCATAGACTTACATCTCTAAATAAATGAATGGTTTAATTGTCGTTATTACATATTTTTATCGCAAATGTAGGTTGTCTATTGGCCAACCTTGAAGCATTTAATGTTCTTCGCTAAAGATGCCGTCTAAATTATCATGATAAGTATCTATATACCAATACCTATGGAGTTTTAATATAATAAGATACAAACGACGCTTTAGGCAGTTTTCAGAATATATCTAACCAGTTGCACAACAGCAAAACTACCGTCAGTCTCATGTACTGACGTGTTTCGACCAACCATTATCTTCATCAGAGCACGACGGAAAACCGACTAGTGACGATCAAACTACAACGTATATGTAAGGAAAGCCTAGGGTCGCATATCTAAATTATCCTTCCTTATATGTGAGTTGCGGTTTGCTCCTAGCTAGACAGTTTGCCGTCGTGCTTTGATGATAATCATGGAAGGTCGAAACGTGTAATTACGTGCGATTGGCGGTAATTTTGCTATTTTGTGTGATTGGGTAGATAAAATAGAATTAAAGTTTATATCAATTTAATGAATGGTTATCACCACCCGCGCAATTTTGGGAAAGGTTTTAGAATGTTATTATTTAAATCAAATTTGCGGCTCTCACCTCTAGCAGTCTTGCATACATTGAACTTGACTGGAAATGTTCGTGACTGCATAGAAATTGTGCAGCCGACATTTCCAGTCAAGTTTAATGTATGCGAGACTGATAGAGGTGAGAGCCGCATATCTCAATTTGATTTCCATATATATTCAATACGGTTTGATCCTCGATAGTCAGTTTGCCGTCGTACTCTGATGATGATCATGGAAGGTCCAAACGCGTCAGTGCGTTGCAGCTGGCGGTAGTTTTGTTATGTTGTTCGATGACTGGTTAAATACAATGGGATTGGTGTTTACCTCAAGCACGCAAACTTGATTTAAATTATTGTTACCACCACCCGCGCAATCAATTATTGTTTAAATTGTATTGCCTATATATGTATATGTGGCGAAAGCTGCAAACAGTTAATGTTCGTGACGGCATAGAAATTGTGCAGCCGACATTTCCAGTCAAGTTCAATGTATACAAGACTGCTAGAAGTGAGAGCCGCATATCTAAATTTGATTTCCATATATATTCAATGCGGTTTGATTCTCGATAGTCAGTTTGCCGTCGTACTCTGATGATGATCATGGAAGGTCGAAACGCGTCTTTAATACTAGTTTCGTTCTGCTGATCGTTATCCGTTCAAGTGGCGTCAATCTGCTGAATATTTGAAATTCATTTGGTGCATTCTCTGTAAACCATTCCAAAATCTAAACATAAGTGCGGTTATAAGGGTAATTTACTAAATCACGGAAGGCTGTTGATTTTTTGGGCACAAGCCAGTTGATGGAGTTAATGAGGCAGCACATACAGCCATGCATTGTCTTTTTTCCTTGTACTGTCACTGAGAATAAAGAAAATTCTGAGAAGCATAATTTTTAGGTGGTAGGCATAGGTGAAACAATTCAGGAGCGTAGATACTAGACTACTTGACCCAACACGCCTTTTTAACTTCATTTGACAGCTGATGTGCCAACTCATCGTGACATTGATTTTAAATATTTTGTTCTGACTTAAATATGTATCACTATCGGATGGACTTACTTTCTTCACTTACAGAAATCAATAAATACCAACCTTGAACACTTTTACTTTCGCCAAAAAACTACAAGCCGGTGCTTTTAATAGAGTTTGAAGACAAGGTAGCATCCAAAGTTGCATGGAACTCTTGGAATGTATAGAAGTGTTCGATAAAATATACTATCAGGTTATTTGTAGTACAGGTCAACTGACTTGATTCAATAAGAGCAGGAAGGGATGTGTCGACAGACTACTAAATTCTATTCTTTAAATCAAGTTTGCGAGCATGAAGTAAACACCAATCCCATTGTATTTAACAGGCTGTCGAACAACAAAACTACCGCCAGCCGCAATGCACTGACGCGTTTCGACATACCATGATCATCATCAGAGTATGACGGCAAACTGACTATCTAGGATCGAACCGCATTGAATTTATTTGGAAATCACCTCCAGCAGTCTCGCATACATTGAATTTTACTGGAAATTTCGGCTGCACAATTTCTATGCAGTCACGAACATTAACTGTTTGCAGCTTTTGCCACATATCTAAATTTGATTTTCTAATATATTCAATGCGGTTCGATCCTCGATAGTCAGTTTGCCGTCGTACTCTGTTGATGATCATGGTAGGTCGAAACGCGTCAGTGCGTTGCGACTGGATGTTATTTTGTTCGACGACTGGATATATTCAATGGGATTGGTGTTTATTTCAAGCTCGCACACTTGATTTAAAGAATAGTTACCACCATCCGCACAATCAGTTATTGTTAAATTGTATCATCCACTAAATTCAAAAGCTTTATAAATAATCAGTTTAGCAATCTCAAATGCCGCTGTCTATTGTCCTGGTTGGCATCAGGTCTATTGAGAGCCTGAATTAATGAACTGAGAAGATGTATGACTGACTTTTACTGCTGTATATTTTTTGATGCGACTGCTGCAGAATTCCGTCGAGAACAAATTATGATGTTAAAATCGAAAAAAACATTCTCTTTGTAATAAGCTTGTTTTAAACTATGCAGAAACCTGCGGAATTGCCAGAAACAGTGTCTCCTACGTTTTGTTTAAATTGCTTATCACAGAATGGCTGTATTCCAAACAAGGTAATTGTCGAAACTCGCCTTATAAGTTAGATCGGTCACGCTCTGGTGATGCACATTAAAGGCCAAGTAACACTAATATATTGCATCAAGAGAGGGAGATCTGTAATGCAACTTGGTCCCAGTGTCGAAATTGCCTGAATGCGGCTGGCGTATTAATTGTAATAGCAATATCAGACTGAGCACAAACGATCGCAATTAGGAAGAGAAAAGCCGTAATTCATCATCATACACTGCTATACAAAATCCCATAGTGACTAATGTTTCATTGTCATACTACCTTTAGAAGGGGAACAATAAGAACAAAAATTTTTTTTAAATAACGACAAAAATATTAATTTAGGCAAACAATTTATCGGTGCGCTTTACAAGAGAGAGAGAGAGTAACTAGTTATCTAAGAACTTACAGAAGTGCAACATTGGAATAACAGCTTCCTTGCGGGTTTCACTGTGCCACATCATAACCAAAACCAAACCTCGCAGCTACCTTTGCCATAATAATAAAAAGTTATGAATATGATTTTATTAGAAATTTGCAACAACATCGCCTCTGAGCTCGATTCGATGCTGTATCGCGCAGGGTTTCTAAGCAAGACTTATGATACATGGACCCCATCATGGAAGACGAGTGGGTCCTATACTACCAAATTTGGATTTAAGTGACTTCAACTGTATCTGCCAACCTTATTTCTTACGCCGTAATTAGTGAGTGTTTTGCATAAGCAAGCACGCCATCTTGTTGGTCTTTAGAGAAACTGTGTATTCTCCATGCCCTTGGATAGTTCTTTAAAGATTGGATACGCACCCAGCCTGATCGAAGACAAAGCAGATGCGTACTTGGAAATGGGGATCAATCGGTTCTTTGCGGAACTGATAGTGAAAAGCGAGAGTCCGCGAACCAAATCGCGGATATTCATCATAGTTCTTTATGTGTCTCTTCGGTGTTGCCTTTGTTAATATTCGGTTCTGTTAATTGGCTGGAATATTCTTTATTTAAAATCAGACTATTTCAAGCATTTTCGCATTCATCTTTTAATTATTCAGATGGACCTACATCGTCAAATAAATCTTCCTCTTGAGATATTACGTCTCCTTGGTGTACAGCATCAGCATTAGCCGAAGTCTACAACTTCTAATACAAGAATAGAATAAATAGCCACCTAACTGGATATTTTGCATTTGTATCATGTGAAAATACGGATGTCGATTTGTCTTTTGTGACAAGTGATTATAAGAGAAATTGTTTGTTTCGTTTTGAAAATAATTAAATTTTACCATTTACAGCAAAACGTTCCGATAAGATAAAAACTGAAAACGACTAAACTTCCTTTGATGTTAAAAGTAAAATATTTTTGCGAAACTGGATTAATCGCAATTACCTGATCTGTGTTTTGACTGACACAAGCAGTTATCCAGTAGTTTTCCTTTTTCAACAAAATATTTCGGCTGCCTTAGGGATTCAATAGTTTTTGTTTTTAAACTAGTGAGAATGGACCAACTGAAGAAGGCTGCCGATAAAGGCAGCCGAAATATTTTGTCGAAAAAAGAAAACTACTAGATGACTTCCTTTGTTAGTCAAAACACAGATCAGGTAATTGATTTGATGCTTTTGGTCTGCTCATTTTTGAGAGTAAATATATGCTGCCGGGTTACCACTTCTCTTGTAATTAATATTTTTGTGTTTTTCATTTTACCAGCCACGCCCACTTCTCGCTAGCTACTATTCGTGTCTGTAGGGCAGCATTGTGTTCAGGTCCACATGTACATGAAAAAATAACATTTGTGTGCCCAACAAATATTATACTTTTGAAAGTATTGGCATACTAAGCACAGGTTGATTTATCAGGCCGATTAATTTTGAAAATGGTTAATTAAGAATTCAATTATATTTTATGTGCACACCTATCAATTTTTCGGCATTTTGACTTCCCTCTATGCATTGATTAATTGTGTGTGTTTCACTAAAGCCTACTTTGAGGGTATGCAGGATAAATTGACACAACTGCGCGAGGCCCGTGAGGCGCTTGATGCACTTCGAGCTGATGCTGTCGAACGCAAACGCTTAGAAGAGGAGGAGTTGGCTAGACAACGACAAATTCAGATGCTGGCCAAGGTCGAAAAGATGCGACAAATGCGTCGCGTAAGTGCCAGTCGGTCGGGTGATGTGTTTTGTGCGCAATGTAAAAGGTTTTTTGTTTTGTGTACTGTTGCTATGTCCGATTATGCGGGTAGTATTTTCTTATATTTTTTATGCTTTTTCGTCTTGTGAATTATTCATGATGAATTCAGTAACATTTCCTTTCACTTGGTGACTAAAGGATGTACCAAATTCATTGTTGGCAAAATACGTAATCCAATTGACGCACGTGCTTCAGACATATTCCCTACGTTACACCCTAACCAATTAAATAACTATGTAATTTAAGAATTAAGGTGTTGTAAATTCTTAGAATAATGCTACCTGTGCTAACTCAAGCCAGATTGTGATTTAACGATTCCGTGGCATTATTATTTCTACCTACAATTACCTATAATTGAAAAAAAGAAGTTTGTTTTTTCGTTTGTGCAAGTAAACCATTGTCTGTAATTGGTTTAATTTAGGTAATTGTCTGTTGTGTGCGTGTTGCGTAAAGAATGGAAAATAAATGGATATTGAGCTGTTTTGAAAAATATAACGATTAAGGGAGCTAGAATGAAATATTATAGGTCCACCTATTTATGTCCATGAACAATGGTAAATTTTAAGTTAAGTGTGTCTTACTGTGTCCAATTGGCCCGCTTGGAATCGATAATAAACATCTCCCGTAAGCGCTTAAAGAAATATCGACACTGACAATGCTTTCCCTACTACTAAGCGCATTACAAAAAAACTACGAAAGCGACAATGCTCAAATATGCCCAGACCAAATACAACTGTGTCAACGTTCCGGTTATCGTCTTTTCGTCACAGAAAACTGGCGCAGGCTTCTTTAGAGCTATATTTCATGTCTCACAGGTTCTCGATGGCCACTGTTCAACTAATGTGAGCGGATCTGCTAAAATGTTTGGAACTGTGTACCAAATTATTCATTAAAGCTTTTTTTTATTTTTGCACACATTGCAGGACTACCAAGAAGCTATGCGACAGGCATGTTTAGAGAAAACCATGCAGTATGCACAGCAGTACTCTGGCCAATCAGGTATGTTTCCTCAGCCAACAGGTTTGCCGGGGCAAATGGCTTATCCTCAGACCATGGGTTTCCCGTCGCAACATCCAATGATGGCTCACGGCATGATGGTATGGATTTGTTATTTTGCACATATACGCATGATTCGTTTTACTTTTAATGTCTATCGGTTCTTTCTAAACTAAATTTGGGCTTTGGTTTCATGTGTAACATTAGGAAATGTAAATGATAATGAATACAGTACATCGAAGAATGCATTTTCGTACTTTTATTATTGGGATTTTCCTAAAGTTTGCCAATGTCTGGAAGGAATTGTTGGGATTTAAGAAATGCCAGCTGCTGCTCAGTTCATTTTTTTCTGTTTGTCATGTTTATCTTTAAAATAATAGAAAATAGTGCCAACATAGTGTCCAAAAAAAGAAATAAGTTTGCCGTTAATATTAAGAAAATCAAACATTGTCCTTGCGTACTTAATGCGACCATATAAAGCTTCGTTGAGATCATCTGACAGAAACGGAGGACTGGAAATGAATATATTTTATTTGAATCCATGCCATAAAATTAGTTTTGCGCAAATTACGAAATTTTCAAACAAAATATAGATAATTACTCACTTTAGAAACTGAATCGATTGCTGGGCTAGAGATACTCCGATTACTTGAGTAGTTGGTATGTAATACAAAGTAAAGACATACGGTCATGAAGATTTCTTAATTGTCCTTTAGGGGCCGTGACTTTCTAGATGATTCAACTCTATCTGTATCGGATAGAAAAGTCACAATATTAGGCTAAAAAGAGATATTGATGTGATTTAAACAAAAAATTTCATCAGTTCTAAGCAAATTTCCGATTATAAAATTGTATTCTGTCGGTTCTATTCAATAGATTCGTAAAAGTGAAACCCTTGATTCGGAAACATGACAGAGAAGTAAGAAAATGCCAACCGATAATTTAGTTTTTGTAATTCTTATGAAAAATAACAGCCCACCCGCCAAGATTTGTGTTAATTAAAATAAGAGGCTTTCACATATGAAACGGCACTTCTGGTATAGTATTCTGCTTGATACATGCAAAATCTAATTCAAAATTGAATACTATCCTAATTGGATTTGTAAACTTATGCTAGAATATGCGTATGTATTTAGATATATGTGCACGTATGTATGTATGTTTACACGTATTTATGTATGTATGCATGTATGTATGCATGTATGTATGTATATATTTATGTATATATGTATGTTTGTATGTATGTATGTATATATGTATGTATGCATGTATGTATGTATGTATGTATGTATGTATGAATTCCTGCATGTCGGTATGTATGAATGTATACCTTCGTATTTTCATGCAGTCATATAAGTAATAATACTAATTTAGTAAATTGTAACCCAGTAACCAGTAATGCTATTAATTGTACAGTATATTTGCCAAGATGCTTGAACTCTTGAAAAATTTTTGTTGGCAGTTCTATCGTCACAGGTATATTACACACGATTGACAGACATGGTTTGCAGATTTGCACTTGTAGTTCAGCAATACTTTGATTATTCATCGTTGTTAGGTGCCTGACACGTCTGTGTCCTTGATAGATGGGTTCTGGATGATACCGTCATTTTGAAGGCTTACATGTATCGTCCACGGAAAACGTTGGAATCAGGAATAATTGAAAATAAAAGTTCTTCGAAGGCTTCAAACGAAGGTTGAATAATTCATGGTAAAATGTGATAAAGCGTGTTGGCAATTTTGACATGATACTGATGCTCGAGTAAACTGACGCAACTTAGTAAAACTACCGTCAATCCCACGTAATGGTTCTTTTTTATCATGTATGATCCTCATCTGAGCACGAGGGCTTCAGAAGTGTTACTTTCGTGACTTCCACCAAAATTTCCACTGAAGTATAGCGGATGCTGAAAAACTTGTTGTTTGAGTCACATATATTATTCAATACCATACATATATTCAAACATCTGATTGAGCCATGTTATTCAGCTTGCCATCGTGCTACAATGATGCCCAGAGAAGGTGGTCAGTACATGCATTTCATAGTAGGTTTGCTATGCTGTGCGACTTGGATTTGTGTTTGTCTCAAATTCACAGACTTGATTTGAAGAATTTTTGTCGCCACACACCCAATCAAAGACTGTTTGCAAAACCTGAAGCCTATCTTGCAATTCAAGCTACTGATATACTATTACTGTCAACCTGGTGCAGAGTATAATGTGTAGTATTGCGACATTTTTATTGTCAAGTATTCTCTAGTTGTCTAATGGATTAGTTTTTCTCTTTTATTATTATTTAAAATTAAAACATGGTCTGGAGAATTTATTAGATTTTTCAGTCAAAAAAGAATATTTTGTTTTAAAATGGATTCATCAGATTTGTTGTCGACATTTTCTGTTTGTCTTTGACAGCAGCCGCAAAATTATCCACAACATGTTGGAATGGTTATGCCCGGTCATCCAATGATGGGCTACCCAGGTGTTCAAATGCCGTATGTTGGTCAAATGCAAGGCCAAGCCACTGTTAAACCGCATCCAGATGTATACAATACTGAGGGTAGGTTTTAAAGGGATTTATTGCACTACAATTGCTTATTTATTGGTAGTACTATCTTATTTTTCAAATGGTTACCTAACTTAAATGCATTTTTAAAATTCCAGAAAATTAGAATTGATTTAGCCTTACAATCCCTTTTTAATCTTTGTATTTTCATTTGAATAATTCTATAACGATATCTAAATGTTGTTTCACTGTTAAAATTTATCGGCCCATTCGAGTTACCTTTATTTACGTAAGCAGATATAATTTTTTATTCACCAATGATTGAAGTTTTACAACTGAAATAATTTGTTACTAGGTTCGCAACACCTAATACATACTTGCATAACTGTGGATTTGACCGCATTTATCTTGTGCGGGACAATTTTTTTCATTGTGAACATTTGTATTAGGCATGAACAAAATGCCTTATTTAATTAATACATATTCTTTATGCTATCTGGCTACAAAAAATAGAATCGGCCACCATAATTTATGTCCCATTTAAAACTGTTCAAGAAACGAGGACCATTTTTAATATATATATATATATATATATATATATATATATATATATATATATATATATATATATATATATATATATAAAGAGTTCGGATGTAGTGCGGTTCTTGTTAATAAATTGTCACAAACACAGGCAGAATGGCTACTTCAGGAAACATTAGCCACATGCAACTGAGCAGTTTTCAAATTCTTATCAGATAGTGCTCATCAGCCTTGGTTGGCAGACTATCAATGACTCGGTGGATCGCAATGTTTTATTCCATATCTTGTCGAAAAGCGGTGTGCCCACAAAAATTGTTAATATCACACGCGCTCTCTACACAAATACTTCTTGTCGCGTTAAGGTCTACAACGAATTAACACATAATTTTACAACCAGTAGTGGTGTTTGTCAAGGTTTTCCGCTTTCCAACTTTTTTTATTTTGTAATTGATGCTGCCATGAATAACACTTAAAAACATTCAGGATGCAGGTGTTGAAGTTCTCCCGGGTGGTAAACTAGTCGATCTTGACTATGCAGACAATATCGTACTATTATTCGACAATCGAGATGCTGCCCAGGCCACCTTGAATAGATTAGCAGACGTTGTTCCGTCTTTCGGTATGAAATTCGCACCCTCTAAATGTAAGATACTTTTACAGGATCACCAACCACTCACTCCAACGCTGCGACTGCAGAATGAAGATCTAAACATAGTTGACAGGTTTACATATCTTGGGAGCTCTATCAATAACTTAGGCAATATGTCCGACGAGGTGAGAATAAAATCGCGAAAGCTAGAGTAGCTTTCTCGAACCTTCGTCATTTATGGAGAAACGCGAGTATTTCACTCTTCCTTAAAGGTCGTGTTTACAATGCATCTGTACGCACAGTTTTACTATACGCTAGTGAAACTTGGCCTTATAGAGTTGATGATTTTAGACGCCTACAGGCATTCGACCATCGTTGTTTGAGAGGTATTGCACATGCTGGTTACCAACAACGAAAAACTAATGTTGACATCCGTAGACGTATTTATGGATCTGCCAATAAGTGCGCCTCGTTAGAAAAATAAAATAAGGCTCCATCAACTTCGTTGTCTCGGTCACGTTTTGCGTATGCCCTCAATTCGATTGCCCAGTAGAGCTATGGTCTCTCATCCAGCACCAGATTGGCGTAAGAAACAAGGTGGGCAGATTTTGACATGGCAGAAACAGTTGAAGTCACTTAAATCCGAATTGGGTAGTATAGGACCGACTCGTCTGCCAGGATGGGGTCCACGTGCGCATCATAGCTCTTGGTTAGAAACCATTAGGGCTATGGCATCGCATCGAGCCCAGCGGCAATCTTGTAGCAGATGTCTAGTGGAATCATCTTCGTAACCTTCTTTTCTTAGTAGCGCCAAGTTAGCTGCGAGGTTTGGTTTGTTTATGACGTGATACAATGAAAGCCGCGAGGAAAGTGTATTGCTGATGTTGCCTTGCCCTAATGCTAACTTGGCCATAATGATGTTGTGGAGAGGTTTAGTTTGCCTCATTTCTGTGATTTATCCTGATAAATTTAATCATAGTAACTAGGTATTCTCTCTCTCTCTCTCACTCTCTCTCTCTCTCGTAAATCTCACTAATAATTTGTCTAAAGTATTATTTCTGTTTTTATTTATATTTTTTCATTTTTTATGGTTATATGGCAACGAAACATCAGTCATTCTTGACTTTTGCATCGCTGGGCATGATGATGATGATGCATGACTTGGAATGAGCTACCTGATGTTCTTTTACAGCCCACGTAGCCATGAACAATACAATCCATGATGAACACATACTACATCGGCCGTCGCGCAGTATAAAAACGGTCGCCCTATCTGCTGAGTCATTCGGAGTGGAAAAGCTAAATCAAGCTAATTCAGACACCTCTATCTCAGATTTTTCCTCTTTGACTTCTGTCTTGCCAACCTACCAATAAAGCTTATTTAGATACTATGGATGTGGTGGATGTTGATCATATAACTGAGATCAATGTCAGATTGCCAAATATAGAAATTAGTTCGAGTAACCCTTTATTCATTAAACCTAGATAAGGGGTTAACGCCTGCGCATTTAATATACGAACACTGAAACAAACTTTAAAACAAGAAGTTTTCGAACACGCGTTGGATAAATTAGGCATCGCACGTATCCGATACCGGAATGCAGGATCCTACGAGCACAACAGAACTGAGTTTACCATCCTTATCTACACATTATTGGCTTTGAGTCTGTTTCCGCGGACAATAGGGAGTCAGTAATGTCTTTAGCTCAGGAGCTGAAGCTAGTTTAACCGAATGGGTCCAAGTAAACAGTCAATTTTGTGTGGCACACTTAAGGACGTCTACTCAATTCAATGCCAGAAAACTTAATCAATGTTGCCATCTCATTGTATGTAACTTGAAGCTTTTAATGAATACGACGGCTAAAATAGTGTATGATTGAAGCCAATAAAGCAAATAGATCTTCACTGACAAGCATTTATTATAGTTTGAATTTTTGAACTTGTTATGTAATGTGCACGATTTCTTGTAATCATTAGCCACCGGTTGAGATTATTTAGTTAGACCAAATCTTGGAATTATGTCCATGCGGGTTCTTCTGAGCATTTTCTCTGAATTTTGATAAATTTGATGGTAAGTGTCCAATTCAAACAGATTTGCGGTCGCTGATGAGATAGTCGATCTTTTATCCAATGAACGATTATATATATATATATATATATATATATATATATATATATATTAACACATTCAAGTTTTCGCTTTATCGCCTGTCATACTATTTGATATATTTGTTCATTTAGGATAGTTTAAAGTTTTTGATGAACTGTGTTTCGGAAACTGTATGCGTCTGTGTAATAGAAACTTAGATAGGACTGATTATAGTGTTTAAAGGTAGAGTATTTATATTTTATTTTTTAAGCAAATGATTTATTGATAAATGAATTGCTTAGAGTAATTATAGTTGTAGCAGCGTAGTGTTTAGCTAGGGCTAAGAGACAAATTAATTATATTACCTTCATAACTAAAAAGGTAATAATTAAACTCTTGATAGTAAGTATGGTTTTGATTGAAGGCTTCTAAGTAATATCATTTTGAATGGTTTTGATTGATTCAATAGTAAGTTGGCTTTCAAGAATTTTGAGTAAACAGTTTTGTGACAATTATTCGAATCAAGGAATTATTTTCTTGAACAATTATATGACGTGGTCAAGGTAAACGGTCACGGATTTTGTTAACCAATGATAACTTTGACGTTGAAGTAGTACATTTGAGGGCAATATAGACAAATATGATTGTCTCATTAATATATATTATAAAGTTTGATTATATCTTATAAATCAACTTATAATTATAAACAACTGGTAAGCCTTGATATGAGTTAAATTACATGGACTTCACAGACAGATGCAGGTGCTTATATCACAGTTTTAAAGTTAAACTGTAAAGACATGTCGACTAAAGGATGATGGAGTGAGATGTCATTGTTCAACTTTTCAATTGTTTTCTGCATTTAAAAAATATATTAATATGTCCATTTGTAAATAACTGAGGAAAAGAAAGAAATATTCGTCGCACCTGACAAAACTTCATTTTATCTTCGAACATGTTAATGATGCTGTCATTATATTGTGTAACATATTTAATATTATATTTTATTCATTGACTTTTAGCCATGAAAGCTGCTCTCTACAGTATACCGCCTAACACACAGCAGATTTCGCATTTTCCTATTGCTACGAATCAGCAAGTAGTTCCTGCTGACAAAATTACAGGCAATCAGCATCCAATGCAGGCCTTACCACTGCCATACAGTACTTACGATGCTTCCCAAACGAACCAAGTAATGCCTCCACAATCTCAACAACAACCATCTGCAAGTTATACCGTGCAGCATCCAGCTATAAACCAACAAAATAATCAACCGTCATCCATAACTGCACAGCCTGATATAGGTTCTGTAGCATCTGCTAATAACCAATTACAAAACCCTGCTGTTGGTGTTGCTGCCAATCCTGGTGCTATGTCATCCAAAGTTTTCAACGCTCCAATTTATGCTAATGCCGAAGTGGCTCCATCCATTGATACAAGTGTTTCCTCGAGTTATATCGCTGTTATCAAACCAGCAGAAACTGCGGTCATCAATGATGCTCCTAACGTTCAACCTGCTGTGAATAGTGAATCGGCCCTTGCCTGCCAGCAGAGTACGGAGCATGTAGTGGCGCAAAACCTTTCAGAACCAGCTACGGAATTGCCAGAACAACAAACTGTTGATCCGCCACAAGCACAGTTAAATGCGGTAATAACATTGTGCAGCAAAATATTATTAATTTTATTTAAAAGAGCAGGTTTTCACGATAAATTGTCGCAAAATAACTTGTTCATTGTTTCTAACAAAATTTTATTTGTTCCCATTGGTTTTGTTATTTTGCTTACAGATGTTTAGACGGAGTAATGTCTGTTTTTACGTCCATTAAAGAATGACCAAAACAGATAGCTTTTAAGGCTACTATAATGCAAAACGGGGGAGAAATAACGCTCCACTAAAGGTTCAACCGCTATATCTTCAAAAAAGAAGTTAATATGCAAGTATGTATTAGAAGTTAATGTAATTGTATTACATTAAGCACATATATTATTCATGCGTAGAAAGGGTGTGGGCGCTTTTTCTGCTCCTACTGATGAATCGTCGGAAGTCCTGAAGCCATTTCATACATATTTTTATACTGACTTTAGCATATCCTTTAATTCTAATTGAACATATTTGTGTAGCATGTATGATGCATAAATGAGCGGTTGTTATTTCTTGATTATTTAGCTCTTCAACTAAATTTTGATCTTGCTGTCAGGTTTTTCCGTGTGCATAAAGAATGAAGAAACAGTCAGCATGGTTTTGAGCATGAAATGCTTACAGGTATTTAATTCCACTCTACATTTAAGTTTAAAACACTTCTTCTTCCTCGATCTTAGTGAATTACTTAATAAAGCTGTATGAATTACTAAATCATACCTTGATTTTTACTTGTCAAACAATTTTTTTGAATAAGTGTCAAACTAATCGCGAAATTATTCGCGTGATTGTTAAGATATTGTGCAATCAACATTTTATTCACATTATTATAATCAAGGTTGCGATATTGATATAAGCCTCTGGCCCATTAAGTAGATACATTTGTCAGTATAAACTGAGAATTGTATAGTGTAGAGAAGGCTATTCATCCAGTAGGTTGGTCTCGACCTTATAGCGAACTCATCATTTACTGGCCCGAATTTGCCGTGGACAGGGCTCGAACCTGGGTAAATTCTGGCCAGTACATGATGAGTTCACAATAAGGATGAAACCGGTCTACTGGGTGAATTGTCTTTTCTACACTATACAATTCTTAGTTTAATGGATCAGGCGCTTATATCAAGATCGCAACCTTTTTATAGTAATTGTAATCAACGCCCGCGCAACAGATGCTTACTCAATTTAATTCGCATACAATGTATGTGAAACTACTAAAGGTGAAAGCCTCTGTAATCCTCGTTGGTCATCGTTTTTATGTTTAATGTTATCATCCACCTAGAGAATTTTAGGCGAGTGATGTTCTGCTTCCTCCTATCGTAATGATGCCAGTTGCTGCCGGAGTTCCTCAAGCACATCCACCACTACTAAATAAAAAGAGATTGAAGCAAGGCAGGGTTGCTCAGTGGTTAGAGCAACCGATTCCAAAGCAGACGTGCCCAGGTTCAAGCCCTGTCCGCGGAATATTCTGGACAGTACTTGATGAGTTCCCAATAAGGACGAAACCAGTCTCCTGGATGAATTACCTTTTATACAGTTAACAATGTTTTGTTTATACTGACAAATGTATGTAAATAATGAGTCAGGTGTTTATATTAAGTTCGCAAACCTTATCAAATTAAATGATAAAGCAATTTACGGTTCTTAATTAATAAAACTTAAAATGTAAATCACATCAAAACCTTTGTTTACATATCCTTTCCATATCAATCTTGATTAATGAAACTTTGAATAATGGTAAAGGTACCCGAAAGCCACATCAATTACTATGGCAAAAATTAAATAATTAACTATCAAGTGGTAGTTGCCACTTGTTCAAATAATGAGATTTCAATGTATTTATTTTCAGTAAGCGTTATTTAAATAACTGTTATCACAAACCGCGAAATCAATAAATGCATAATTGGCTAACTTCAATGAATTGGGCAAAATCTGCTACACCATCACTTTTGTAACTGCATAGAAATTGTGAAGTCAAAATTACGGTTTAGTACAATGGATTTGTGACAATTATGTCTGAGAGCTGCACTTTAAATGTCAATGTATTGCTTACATTTCCGTTCGATCTTCGTTAGTCATTTTTCTGTTGTACTCAAATGATGAAAATTAAAGGTTGAAACTCATCAGTAAATGTTGCTAGCGTTTAACATGATGCTGTGAAACTGGCTGGAAAAAAATTATTTAAATAAGTAAATCAAAAAATTAATTTTTGTATCTCATTTTTAAGGCTCCTTCCTGTATCATTTCTCCCGACGTTTCAAGGAATATTTTATTCACCCATTACGATGGCAATTTATCGCACAATATCTCTGACGAGAAGGAAGCATAAAAACAGCGCAATTTTTTTTATCTCGGAGATACTTTGCGATAAATTATCTCGAAAGGTCGGAAGAAACAATATAAGAATGAGCTTCAATAATGAGGTCGAAAAATCGACAGGACGCCAGGGACCTCGGATAGCAATACGGCCATTCAAAGGTGACACCTTATGAGAAATACGATTTGTCAGTAAATTGCTAATGGTCCAAACTGACATTTTGTTAGTTTGATATATTGGAGCATATGCCAATATTATACAATACTGCAGTTCTTTTTAAGACTATGAAATTCCACGTTTCTTAAATTGTCAGACGGATAATATGAATATCTATAAAGTATCTATTCAACCAGCCGTTGCTGGTAAGTATGTATTAGATGTTGCGGACCTAGTAACAAATTAGTTCAGTTGTGATCAGAAGGATAAACCAAAGGCAGCATGAACGGAAAGTATAACCTCATGCACATTCGTTTCGTGCTTACTGGCGACTCATCAGTAGGAGCCGGTATTACGCCCTTTAACTACCATATATATTTGGGTGAAGAATGTAGGATAATAGGACGGTAAAATCTCCTAGACGAATGTGTAAACCTGCAATAGTGAAGCTAACATCATATAAAGTCTTCGACAATGCGACATCAACGCTAACTCACACTATATAATATATATACCGAGTCTGTAAAGGATAATAACACTATGGCTATTGTGTCAGTAACCGATACCAACATTATAGTACCGAAAAGGTACATGGTACTAACATGATGGATATCAATGTATGCTATAGTTCACCGAAATTGAGAATTACAACTATTTATGAACACCTGTTACTCCAGTAAATCCATACACTCTGGCCTTGATCGATATCAGTTATCACATTTCGCGGTAAGCATGACATCATTGAATTCAATATATAACAGTTAAATACTGTTTGTTGCGGAGAACTAATATATATGCAAGTATGTATTGGGTGTTGCGAACGTGCATGAGATTATACTTTCTGTTCATGCTGCCTTTGGTTTATCCTTCTGGTCACAACTGAACTAATTTGTTACTAGGTTCGCAACACCTAATACATACTTGCATATATATATTGGTTCTCCGCAAAAAACAGTATTTAACTGTTATATATTGAATTTAATGATGTCATGCTTACCGCGAAGTGTGATAACTGATATCGATCAAGGCCAGAGTGTATGGATTTACTGAAGTAACATGTGTTCAGAAATTGTTGAAGTCTCAATTTCGCTGAACTATAGCATAAATTGATATCCATCATGTTGGTACCATGTTCCGACTCGGAAACCATAGTGTTAGTACCATGTACCTTTTCGGTGCAATAATGTTGGTATCGGTTACTAACACAATAGCCATAGTGTTAGTATCTTTTACAGACTCGGTATACATATTATATAGAGTGAGTTAGCGTTGAAGTCGCATTGTCATAGACTATATGATGTTAGCTTCACTATTGCAGGTTTACACATTCGTCTAGGAGATTGTATCGTCCTATTATCCCACTTTCCTCACCCAAATATATAGTGGTTAAAGGGCGTAATACCGGCTCCTATTGATGAGTCTGCAGTAAGCACTAGTAGTTCAGTTCGGTGAAGGCAGCTTGGAAAGTTCATCTGGTTGATCCTGACCTCTCAGCAGTCACTTGGATATGCATAATATATTGTTTGCTAAAAAGTATTTTGTAATGTAAAGCTCAGCTGCGCGAGATAGCCCTTATTTTCTCTGATGAATACTTTTTCATCTGAATAATTTAGAAAAATGCTTCCAGAGAGCTATAAAATTTCGCCTGGTTTTTATACTTACTCATATGAATAGCTACTTGTTTTAATATGTTAACTAGGCCGCATTAGCTACATTGCAAATATTACTCAATCATCACTAAAATAAGTAATACTATGTTGACCAGCTACGGTAAACATCCGGCAAAATTAGAGCTACCTTGATCAGAATATCCTATATATAATATTAATTGGTTTTTGCAAAAAATATAAATGTCAAATTGTATTCTTATACATAAAATATATAATACAGAAAAAAATAAAATGGGAGGATAATGATTTTGCACAAAAAGGAATTCAAGTATAATTAACGACCCACAGTCCATTCAGACTAGGAAATTTTCGTCATATACTCAGTTAAATCCAAACCAAAGACAAAAATTATCAACCAAGCATAGCTAGTTACTGAAACACTACTGTACAAGCTATACCAGATTACGAGATGTAAGATTGCTTGATTCCCAAACATTTGGTTCGTAAGATATGCTACTGAAGAGCAACGTAAAATGTAATTGCAATTTCGTACACTTATTAGATTAAAAATTGACTGTGTAAATATTGTTTAACTTTAGCTGGGCTAATGCATTATATATTTATACACGGTATTCATATGTGGACTTCCATTTTTTATTAGGGCTTCGTACTCGGGATTGTGACATTTCATTGATTGATTAACTGGATATAGTGTTGGTGCAAATACATAAACTTTATTTTAGTTGCCCTAGATTGCAATAAAACTGGAAGCAAGTCTATTAATTATATATATTATCTGGAAACTACAGGTTTGAATATTACTAATACTACTACTACTACTACTACTACTACTACTACTACTATTACTACTACATAGAATTCAATCAGCATAATTTACAGTTGCTTCGCTGCCCTTTCAAAAATGCAATTTATAGTTATATATCAACTATTATTGGAAACTGCTTCGCTTATTTAAAACATAGGATTAACACTTTTAGTCTGACCTCTGCTTATTGACCTCACGAACATGAAAAATTAAGAGAGCTTATGCGAAACTACAATACAACATATTGCGATTATTGCAGAATTGTGTGCAGCATTCTTTCTGCGCTTAATAGGCTTCAAACATCCGGTACCACGGAATTTTCTAAACTCAGACAACGGGGAGTCCATATTCTCCAATGTCGCGTTTTGCGTACGCGGGTAATAGCTTTGCACGGACAGTTTCACAAAGATCCGATTGATCACAATTTACAATTTCGTTTTGTCTTCGATCGGGCTGAGTTTGTATTCGTCCCAATGGAAATACGGTTCTATCACATCTTTGTTTACTGGCGACATTGCGGAACAGAAATTCCCATTCCATCTTCAGGTCTAATTGCCACATATATACACAGCACAATACTCACAATAGCAGATTTAAGCAAATGTGGTCGTAAGTAGGTGGAGGAAATACAAATATTTCAGATTTCGATAATACTACTGAACGTCATTTTACTGCCTTCTATTATCTCGGGGAACTCTGTTAAACAACGCTTCACACTTTCTCATACTGCTCGTACCAGGACATTAGTATACATCGATACAACACCCATACTAGCCATTCTATCACTCTCATTCATATTATATCTACTAATAATGTCAATAAAATGATATTTATTCTTTAAAGTATAATCTAAGAAATAAGTATATTTTCTAATTCTGTTGCATATAAATTTCGACAATCTATACGTTGGTGAGTTTTGTACATTAACGATTAATCTAAGTGGATTCCCCTGTTTATGAATCTTCACTAGATGATAAACTCTCGGAGGGACTGTGTCACGTTGTATTAATGAATTCCCAAGTCCTGGTTCTAATTCCTTCGACTCAATCATTCTATTAATTATAGTCTTAACTTGTCCTTGTAACTTATCAGATGGATCTTTATTTATTTTATTATAAGCCTCTAAGTTATTTAATTGTTCATTCACTTTCAATTCTTAATCTGACCGGTTCATAAGTATCATTGCACCAACGTTATCTGCCTTGAGGCATATTACTTTATTGGATAATAATTCTGCTTTTAAGCGTTTTAGATCATAACTCTGCTTGCATCTCACCTATTTATGCTCTAACACCGCTTTGGACACATCCAATTCAAACCTAGTCTTATCTTTGTCTGGGAGAAACTGGGCAATGCCGCGTTTTGCTTACGCGGGTAATAGCTTTGCACGGGCAGTTTCACAAAGATCCGACTGATCACAATTTCCAATTTTGCATTGTATTCGTTCCAATGGAAATGCGGTTCTATCACATCTCTGTTTACTGGCGACGTTTCGGAACAGATATCCCCGTTCTATCATCAGGCCCAATTGCCACATATATACACAACACAATACTCACAATAGCAGATTTAAGCAAATTTGCTTAAGCTGGCACTCCGCAATCAAATTTAAAAAATACTGGAGTCCATATTGTCCTTAGCTCATGAGGCGAAGCTCTCTTAATTGAATGGATCGAAGTAAACAGTTGACTTTGTGTGGAAAGCCTATAATAGATCCACTAAAATTCCAGAAAATTTAATTAACGTTGCCTTTTCATTGTATCTGAATATATTCCCACTGGTTTCATCACAGACAACAACAAGGTCGCGTTATACATAAACCTAATTTATCTAATTATAATTTCACGTAAATTATTGTTTATGAATTACAGGAATGCTAAAGTTAGGCGATTAAACGCTGTAGAATTTCATTTAGGCGGGAAATTCATTTAAGAGCTCGGTGCCCAACGGTTATGCCAGGGGACTATTGGATTGCTGCGCAGAGAATAGTTTATATTTGAATAGAAAAAAATCCATAGGTGGAGTAACGCGTTGCGCCACGTGGCATCTTCCAGCCTCCGGAGCACTGTAGACTCAGATCATGTGAAAATTACTCATAAATGGCCTTGTTGCATCCAGGACAGTCGTCCGTTTTGGAACACGTATGTCGACATGGACTGTGCACTTATCCTTTGTAGACCAACACTCAAATTAATCGAAAAGCCAAATATGAATAAGCTTCAAATGCAAGGAAACACAACAAGCCACCATTACATAAAAAATATGGGGACTAATCCTTATATTGAAAATTCGAACTTACAGTGCACGTAAACAAGATACGTGTGACGATTTAAGCTCCCTTAGATTTAGTCATTTGATTCGTAAAAGATCTGTGGAGATACAGCATAACAATTCAAAGGTAAATTTTCGTGGGCGTTTGCATCATTTTCGATCTACGACGTTATTGATTTCTAAAAATGTGGAACGCTAATCTCGAACAAACAGCAGAGGTAGAACTACTGGATGCAATATTATCACGGGTGCAGAGCCCCATGATCTACCTCCTGTCTTATCTAACGACAGTGAATACATTATTTTATGGGGCGTTGTCTAATCTTTTTTTGTACGATATGGAATAAGGAAATCATGCTGGCTGCTTGGAATAAGTCGACCATCATTACCATTTTAAAAAAGAGTCGGAACTCATGTGATAAACAGTGTATAAGATTGACTCCAATCAAATCTAGATTAATTGCTTCGATTATCGTGTGCCGTCTTAGAGCTTCGCGTTGATTACACAGTACAGAACAATTTGCTGGATTTCGGCCTTGACAATACTATATGGATACTATTTTTACCTTAAGACAAATACTTGAACAGCGATATTTATATCGCCTTCCAAAAAGCGGTCTTCCTAGGTTTCAAGATTATTTTACAATTGTTCTGTCGAAAGTTTGCACAAACATTTATTATCGGGCGTGTATCTATAATGTATTATTGCAAAACTTTTCTTGAAGTGGTGAGGTTCGTCATGGATGTCAAACATCCAAATTTTTTAAAATTATATTACATTCTTAGATACGTTAAGGATGCTGGCACCGACGCTGTCCTCGGCGTTACATTAGTCGATCTTGACTATATGGACGATATTGCATTATTTTTCGTCAACGGAGATTCTGTCTAGGTCATCTTTATTGGATTAGCAGTCGTCGTTTCATTTTACGGAATGCAATTTGCATCCTCTAAGTGTAAAATACTTCTTCAGGAACTCCCATCACTTACTTAGACTCTGATTTCAAAGTTGAGGACTTGAAAAACATTCGACCTCCATCTTTTGTGAAACATATCCTAATAGATGACCAACAATTGAAGAGCAACGCGAAAATGGGTAGACGTATTTTTGAATGGTTCACTGAGTATTTTGTGTTAGACAAACTGTTAAGTCTCTATCAACAGCCCTGGCTCTGTCACCTTTTATTTATGCCTACAATTCGATTGCCCAGTGGAGCATTATTCTCTCGCCCAACGCCGTATTGACGTATGAAACAAGGTGGATAGATTTTGTCATTTCAAAAGCGGCTATAAAAAACTAAAAGTAATTTTTGTAGTATAGGACCCGTTCGTCTACCAGTATGGTGTATACGTCCATATCATAGCTCGTTGAAAATCCTGTGCAATTTGACATCGAGCCGAGTTCGGTGAGGATCGTTTTGCTGAATTCTAGTAGGGAAACCTTTTTACAATTCTTTTCTTAGCCGGGCATTGTTAGCTGCGAAGTTTGTCCGTGTCTAAGAACTGATCTAGTGAATACCGCATTGAAGCTGTATTGGCGATGTTCACTTACTTTATCATTATAGTTGTGTGTAGAGATCTAAGTTGTCTAGTTTTCATGTGTAACCTTCGTAATTAACTCCATCTGAATTCGATCTTTCCCATTATGTATCATACCTTTTACATTTTGTTTAAAATTGTTTCATTAAATTTTAAAGATGTGTATATTGCAGCGAAACACCAGTTATATAAATAAATCCAATTTTATTTAATCAGTCACACAACAAACTGACAGAAGTTGTGCTTCATTATGCGACTGTTTAAATATAATGGGAATCGTGTCTATATTAAGCGCGAAAACTTTATTTAAAAAACATGACCCATTGCATGACGAATTTTACTAAATACATGGTGAGCAATAACTGATTTATCCCTTTCAACATGCATCCATAGAAAAATCTAGTCGGCGAATAACAATATTATTATTTTTATTGATTAATACGCGAATTATTTGATTTCATTATTTTCTTACTTCTTACAAAACAGGTTGATTTAGCAGTTTCAAATCTGCCGAATGTGCCGATAGACAATCTACCAAGTGACCGAGAGATTCTTACAAACCCTACAAATGGGGATATAGAGAGTACTGAATTGCCTACCGTGCCATCTGATGCTCTGCCATCGCTAGTTGATTCTACAAAGAAATCGCGTAAAGATGAACAACTCATCTGTTTTGAATAATTAATGTTTCGGTCTTCGTGCACCTCAAAAACTCGGACAATTTTATTTTTTAAAGGTATTATAAGCTGTTCTTTGTCTGCTACAGTAAATAAGACATCAGTTTTCTTTGTCTCTATTTGTGATATAATCTGATTGGAATATAAAAGTTAAGTTTTTAACGACAAGCACGTAGGTCTTACTTGGTCTTTCTTAGATTTTGTTGGAGTGGCGCATTTTCCACTTTTGCGCATCAACTTGATATTTGTGTCATTTACAGTTACTTTTTAATAATTTGCCCAATTCCAGTGCTCATTCTAGTGAAAAAATGTCAACTTAGCTGTTAAGAAGGAACTGGATTCTTAATCAGAGCATTATGACGTTTATAATTTAAACTTTTTTTGAGTTACACTCCGCTTAATGGCATTATCACTTAGCACCAGCATAGCATCGTCATAATATACTGATGCTTCACTGTCGCATAAACTTCAAACTCATAGTTACATGTCGGTTGTAAAACATTCATGAGGTCATGCATTCTGAGCAGAAACTGACGTACACTAAGTAGCACAGTTAAAAACATTATTGAAATTAGATTTACAATATGCACCAAATTGCCCAGCTAAACTTTTTCAGTAATCACTTGTGGTACGTTAAGAACATATTTTGGCAAAAAGAATGTGAAATTAGGTCAGAGTTTATATTCGAATATGGTTGGTAAGTTTGGATTGTACATAAATCAAATAACATCAGAAATCCTAGCATTTTAATGAAAATGTAGTCTATTGTGGTTTAATGAATTATTTCTAACTGAATTTTCTACTGAGCATATTGAGATACGAGTTCATAATTTATTTGCACTAACGATAATAGGTTTTCTAATTTTCCACTGGAACATGCAATATTGACATCCACGTTCGATAAAAAATTGACACGTATTTTAAACTATCCTGCACCATCTGTAGCATAAATGTGTTTCATTTATTATTCAGAATTTAATCAAACTTAAATCATTTTCTGACAGTAAATTAACTAAACCTTTATGTTGTATAATGCTATATGCAGAATTATGCGCGTCTTCAAGTTGTGTTGTCATTTTTTTCAATAATTATATTTTCGTTAATCGGTTTTTATCTGTCGTTAATTATTCAAATAAAAATGCAATAATTTGCCTCGAATTACCCTGGTGATCGAATGTATCTAGTTGTTTATGACAAATTGTCAAAACAATCAACAGTGGAATCTTTTTTTCGACACACATTAGACATACTGTATTTTCATATTTGTTGATGTTTCGGGGAATCGATATTTAATTCTCCCTAGATGTCCGTTATGTTTTTATGACTCGTTAACTAGGAGAAGTTAGATATATTCCATTTGTAATAAAACAATAATTGATCGCGCGGGTGTTGGTAACAATTCTTTAAATCGAGTTTGCGTGCTAGAAGAAAACACCAATCCCATTGTATTTAACCAGTCGGAAAACAACATAACAAAATTACCACCAGTCGCACGCACTGACGCGTTTCGACCTTCCATGATCATCATCAGAGTACGACGACAAAATGACTAGCGACTAGTATACAACGCTACTAGAAGTGAGAACCGCATATCTAATTTTACTTTCCATATATATGCAATGCGGTTTAATCCTCGCTAGTAATTTTGCTATCGTACTCTGATGTTGATCATGGAAGGTCGAAATGAATCAGTGCGTGCGACTGGCGGTAATTTTAATATGTTGTTCTACGACTTGTTAAATACAATGGGATTGGTGTTTACTTCAAGCTCGCAAACTTGATTTAAATAAATATTCCATTTGTGTCAGGTTACAAAACAAAAAAGATTTTACATGATCACGTAGTTTCAATTAATCCAGTTTCGCAAAAACAATTTTCATTCAAAAAAGATTTATTCCAACTAAATGATGAAATTTAGTTTTCAAATTCATAAAAATTATTCCAATTTATGAATTTAAGAAGCACATTATACATGGTAAAGAAGCGCTTTCACTCCATTTTACTAATTTATTTACTTAAGAAATAAAATACGAGAATTACTTTGGTCTGAATAGGAAAAATCAGCCAGGGTAAAAAGTATAGCAAAATCATTCAAATAATGGAAAGAACTAGACATCGTTTCGCTTCTAAAACTACATTATGATGCTAGAACACGACTTTATTTAGCTCTTTGTATACATCTTTAAAACGTCTTTATCCAGAAATAGCCTCCAAATAGGGAAATATTTTTTCAAACCTAGCATTGGTTGAAATTGGAAATCTTGTTGTTGTGGGGCACTGTTTCAGAAAGACCCACATACTGATTTCCAGGCTACCGGGGCAACTCCCGTAGATAACTTGAGCGGAAGAAGCAGTAGATCATCTACCTCGTTGCCCGACTATAATAATAATAGCAATATCGATCATTTTATCACCTCTAATTCTATCCTAAATAACTAAGCGACAATAAAAGTTGCGAAAAACGTCAAGAGAAGATACCTGGCCAATCCTCTCTTGCTGGCATAGTCTATTTTAATACGCACGCGTTTAGGTATTTCGATATACAAGTATGCTTGTATACAAATTTGTGTTGTTCAAATGAGCACCAAAAATCTTTAGGGCCATTTAATAATCAAGGTTGCGGTCTTGATATAAAAACCTGACCCATTAATTACTTCATATGCCAGAATAAACTAAGAATTGTATAGTGTAGAAAAGGCAATTCACCATTTAATCTATAGGGAAAACTCTTCTCTAAAATATATGTACACGTAATGCTTCATTTGTGGGAATTTTTTCGCTTAATTATGCCAATTTTGCTTCTAAATCCTGATTTTATGACTGATTGGTTTCTTGACTAATGTAAAATGTATGTCGTAGCGTCAGTTTTCAGCGTTATGAGCAAAAATCCATATGCCAAAAATTAGATTTGAATTCTTTACCCTCCTGTCGAAAACACTAAGCATTGAAGTAACAGCACGTAAATCCACTACGGCTACGAATAAGTTGCACCAGGCATTCACGTAGTGATTTTCAATAGTAGAAGTAGTATTTCTATAACTGATATCAACGTTGAAATTGAATTCCTCAATAGGTTGGTAATAAGTTCTAAAATGATAACTTTGATCCAAAAAAATAACTGAATTGCTCTCGGAAATAATATGCGTACAAAAAGGAGAGCTTTTCTCCTTTCGTGAGCAAACCTAACACGCTTAGATAATAAAGAAACATTTATATCTAATTTAAATAAAGAGCAGTTTCAATTTATAAACACAAAAGCGTTAATGCTTCATTTATTTTATACATTTGAAATTATATTCATGGTATTCCACAGTAATAAATGATTAATTATTGAGTAGGAAAACGAAAGCACATTGAATGGATAAAGCTGCATTTAAGTATGAATATTCCTTCAAATACCTTAACAAAGGTATTTCGCACAATCGTATCTATCAAAAAAACATTAATTGTATGTTGATCGTACATAGTTTGCAAAATAAATGAATGAAAATTTATTGAGGCTGTTTTATATATGTCACATGTGTGGATGTCTTTAGAGTTGCATTGAAAATCCTTTAAATGTATCTACTTTTGTCACTTGGTTTCTAATTGTTTGACATCTGGTCAAATAATTGCCCATGCGGTACATCAGTTTTCTTGTCTGTTCTGTTATTCACCTGAATGTGTTATTACCTAAATTAAAAAAAATGCGAAACTGAATTAATCGAAATAACCTGATTTAATTTTTTCATTAACGCATAAATGATTCCAGTTGTTTTATTTTGCAAAATATTTCAGCTGCCGTCATCGGCGGCTTTTTTCATTTGGTCCATCCTCACCAGTTTTACAAAACAAACTAATGAAGTAAGCCATAGCTAAACCATACACTCGGGGCGAAAAGGTATTTCTTTTTATAAGAGTGTTACCATGCGCTGAATCCAATTCATCACTAGCAATCATATTATTGATCAATAATTTTACTTGGCCTTGTTACCTATCCATTAGGTCTTCTGCTATTTCAGTGCATATTTCAGCATTATTATAATCGTATTGATTCATCAGAACTGTAGCTTCTCCTTCATCCTCTTTTCTGCATATAACATTCGATATTAACCCATTTATCATATTGATGTGTTAAAACCCAGTGAGGAAACTAATTGAAATTTCATTCTATCCTTACATGAAAGAATTTTTGTTCGTTTTGACAGTCTGTAATTACCTCAATTCTAACTTGTCTAGTTAGAAATAGCCGTGTTTAAACAACAATTAAGTATTCTCGGAAAATTGGTAGCACTCGTGGATCGGCCATATCTTGATTCCTTTAATTTCCAGGTGCACCGATTTGTGGCCTTGATTGATGGGCTCTCACTTGTCCCATCATTTTAAAGCTGCTTGTCAGAAAATCACGTTGGAACAAGATAACGGAACACGAAATATTTTTCAAAAAGAAAACTGCAATCATTACTGTGCTAGTCAAATCGCGAATCAGGTATTTCCTGCCTATCCTGTTGCTAATGTTACATTAGGTGATATTTGTACATACTCAGTTCTTCGTTTGCTGAATATACTTGCTGCTTCCTTTTATTCGCGGCCTGTCGATCGCACTTATTTGCAGACGAAACATTCTAATATTCATAAGGGTGTTTTGCTATTTTATATACAATGCTTCATTTATATTTAAGACCTAGCTTTGTGAAGAATTGAGAAGGCAGTTTTGTTAACTTGGTGTCCTATTTTGATATGATCAGAAATCGCTGATGTGGCGGATTTTGCTACTCCTATCGAAATTGATTCTTTGGGCAGTTTTTGACAGATTGTGTTGATCAATTGCTTCTTTGACTGGTCGCTAATAAAGGAAGCGATGCTTATATTCATTACACCAAACGAATTTTATATATACAAACGTTATCAAACATTAGTAACAGGAGAGGCAATAACGAATTTAGATTGAAAGAACAGGCAAGAAACGTATGTGCCCAGAAGAAAGAAAATGCTATGGGATTGGCAAGTAACAGAAGCTGTATAATCAACACAAAACACGCACACCCGAACAATGCAGATAAAAAAATAATCAAACAAGTAAAACAAATGAGCACGCTTGCCTCCAACCGACGGTACACTAAACGCATGACAGTATGTCACATCACAAAAACAAGTGACATAAACATACGCATTTAATAATTCTCCAATACTAAGGTCAAACCTACCACGCATGTGACATCCATGATACAACCTCAATAAGCGTTCATTCATTCATTGGGAGTTACCATATATGTCCAGCATGTAAAGCTTCTGCAAAATAGCCCTTACAATCTTTAGCAGGAATATTCACAAATCAAATTACCTTGATCTTTTCAGCGAGCAATGATTGAATGATATCTAATAATATATTTAAAAAGGAAGCTTTGAAATTGCGGTTTGTCTCTTCATCGGAAAGAATTAATCATAGTTATTGCTGGCAATTATAGACGTGCACAACCGTTACTGTTCATTAAGTTGTGCTTACAATCATATATTGCACGTTAATGCTTCCTAAAACTATTACATAGAAACAATCAAAAGCCTACCAACCAGTTAATAAAACGGCTTCTGTTAAGTGCGTCTGATAATAACAGATCAATGGTATAGGAGAAAAAATCTATGCTCGTGACAGCATAGATATGCAGGCTTCAGTTTAGAAATTCTATAAAGAACTAACAAGAGAAGTCAGTTCGAATGAATTTAACGTAGATGGGTTTAAAACCGAAATAGTGATCGCAATAGAACTATATCAGAAGAGCTTCAGTTGAAAACGAATTCTTATAAAGATATACGTGGTTGAACTTCAAGCTGTTTAAATATATGTTACGAAACGACTTGCTACAGAGGAAAAATTATCGGGAATTTCTATTTTAAGAGCCGATGCTTATAACTCAACTATGAAAGAAGTTACAGATGAGAAGCCACAGCTCAAACGATACGTTAAACAGGAAGACGAATTAATATACATGTAAAAACAAGAGCTCCTGGAATAAATTCATGAGTTGAAACTGATTGGATGAATACCGAAAGGGTTTTCGGTTAAACAGCACGCAAGGTTAAAAAAGGCAAAAAAATGATTTAGACAAATTATTAGTGAGATTTACGAGAGAGATAGAGAGAGTAGCTAGTTACTATAAGTATGTTTATCAAGACAACTCACAGAAGTGAGGAAAACTAAACATCTGCACAGCATCATTATGGCCATGCCAGCATTAGAATAAGGCATCATCACCAATATAGATTTCTTGAGGCTTTCATTTTATCACATCATAAATATTTTATCCATGCATACATGTGTCATCTATAAAATACCGACAACGCACACTGTATAGAAGATATGTGAAAGATAGCTGTCGTTTATTTAAAAAATCTTTAAATCCTAATAAAATGTTAGAAAATGTCAAGAAAGACGACACTGTCCAATTTACACTAAATTCAACTGTTCCGAGAGAACGATGACAATCTGACAAGATCGATACGGTGGAAATCACGGTCACGGGACAAGGTCTACCTAAAGGATCATAGAATACAACGTAGCCTATCGAATTAGGAAGATATTCTCCTAACACAAGGTCTGGATATTGAAAGTAGATCTTACAAATGAATAATAATCCGGATAATCTTATTGACGCTAATATGAGACCAACCATGGTTCGCGTAACAGAAAGGTGTAACTAAGCCAACCTTTTAAAAATATTCCGGTCTCCATAATCACTAGAAGAATAAGGCCAGTCGCGAGTGTTACGGAAAACGTCATTTAAATCAATTTTGCGTTCTTGATATAAGTGCCAATCACTTTATATATATATGTGTATGGAGGAGGGGTGTGAGAGAGAGAGAGTATAAACCAAGTATTAACTGATGTAGTGAAGGCAATTAGTCCAGCAGACCGGTTTCGTTCTTCAAGTACTGTCCAGAATTCTACTAGAGTTACACACGTGACTGGCTAATTTCAAAGTTATAGAATTTATTTTGCAGTTTAATACAGAGTCCGGTAACACCAAGAACCTACAATCCTTCTTCTCTTTCCAATTTTACGTGCATCAAATTAGGATAAAATTAACTTGCGACCTCCATGTTTTTTGCCAAATTAATATGAGGTTAACAATTCACTCTGAATATTTCATGTAGTCTGTCAAATTTCAACTCTCTATGTTTCATTTCTGATAATACCGATTTGCATCCAATACAGATGCTTTGGCTTGAAATTGCGTAGGATTTAAAAGTAAGTATCCTTCCTAAAGATACTTATTTGCAATTTCTGACTACTTCTAATTAGCTTGACATAAAACACGGCAACTCACCTGAATCTCTACGAACAGTTAATTTTAGTTCACTCTGATTGGTCAAGTTTGAGAAATTTACCGATTCATTCGCCTTGTGGTAACAGATCATTTATATTCCAACAAAGAACCGTAAATATAATTTAATCTTCAGCGGTGTCTTATCTAAATAATAATTTCCCAAACAATGCGTATAGTTTTCGTGGCGGTGATACACAATTATGTTAATCAAGGTTGAGATCTTGATATAAACACCTGAAACATTATGTGCATACATTTGTCAGTATAAACTAAGTATAGTATAGTGGAGAAAAAGCAACTCCGTCGTAAAGACCATCCCCTCCTCAACGTGGTACGACGGTGTTAACCATGTTTCGATGATCGATCGTACATGGGCTAACGGGGCTATGGCGGTGGTGTCACCAGGGCGTGGTGGATTTCCGACCGGCAATCGGATCTCCTATAAAATACCACATGAGCCCGACGACGGCACCATGACTCGGCGTGTGTTCCCCGCCACAAAAGGGTTCAACAGCCACAGGATTACATGGACTCCTGGACAGTACCCCGTACTTCCGAATGGCGAATGAGCTCTCAACAGCCACCGGCAACCATGCAACTTACTGCTGCCTTGCAGACTGCGCTTGGATGTGCAAAGGCTAGAGGTGCGTCCTCGATCAAAAAGCCGAGTGGTGAGGGGACACCACTTGTACCAAATTCCCAAGAAACTCCATGAAAATGTCACAATCTATGAATACCGTTCATGCTACGGCGTCCCCGGCAAGCGACGCGCCCTGTGCTCCCCCAGAGGCTAGGGTGTCAAGTGAAAAGCTATCTGGTTTTATCAGCGCGAAAACACCTATTTATTTCGGGTGTTGGAATGTTCGAACATTGCTTGATATCGGCAGCCAAGCAATCACGGCCAAATCTTTATATGACTACCAGATTGAAGTTGCATGCCTGTCTGAAGTCCGACTGCCCGGCACGGGATCAACGAAGATAAAAGTACCGTCGGCAGAATCAACATACTTGATGCATCACAGCGGACCAGTTGACGGGTCCGGACAACACGGTGTAGCCATTTTACTTGGTCCTACAGCGCAGAGAGCCATGCTGGCTTGGAATCCTGTATCACCGAGGATCGCAACGGTCCGACTGAGAGGGAAACCTTTTAACATCACAGTCGTAGCCGTCTACGCACCAACCCTCGCAGCTGATTCAGATGTGAAAGATGAGTTCTACGACCAATTGCAAGAGACCATCAACGGAATTTCCAGAGGCGACATACTGTTTGTCGCTGGTGACTGGAACGCACGAACAGGACCTTCTGACTCATCCACCAGACACATACTGGGAAAGTTTGGTCTAGGTGAGCGCTGCGAGAACGGAGCACGACTTATCAGCTTTGCAGAAGTCAACCATATGTGCGTTACCAATACGCGTTTCCAACACCCTCGGAAGCATTTGCTCACCTGGTATTCAAACGATGGTCACACAGCCAATCAGATCGACTACATTCTGGTACGGTCGCGTTGGATGTCTTCTGTCGAAGATTGCAGGTCATACCGAGGAGCTGAAACTGGCAGCCGAGGAGGGTCCGACCACACTCTGGTACGTGCCAAATTGGGGCTTCATCTCAAGTCCCGACGGCGCCGTCAACCTACGAAACGCCTGAATGTTGCTGCCCTAACGGACCCATCCCGTTGTACAGCGCTATCTGCCTCAATCACTGCAAAGTTGACTGCCGCTGACGGTGGAACTCATGCCGTAGATAAAACCAATGTGGAGCATCAATGGAATAACTTGAAACTCTCTACTCAGCAAGCTGCGCTTGAAACGCTCGGAACCATCAAAAGTCACCATAAAGACTGGATCTCTGAACGCACGATGCGGGCGTCACAAAAAGCAAGAGATGCCCGGATGAATAACGCGCCTAATTATCGCCACCTGAGACGTGAAACCACGAGGTCTGCTCGGGCTGACCGTAAGCAGTACTGGGATGAAATGGCTTCCGCCATGGAATCGGCTGCAAACGTCGGTGATTTCGGGGGTCTCTTCCGTCTTATACGTAGAGCATCCGGTAAGCGCAATGCAGAGACAATTCTACGCAGCGCAACAGGAGACTTGATTTCTGATGTCAATGGCAAAATCGCAAGATGGGTTGAACATTTTTCGCAGTTATTGAACCGACCATACAGTGGCCGCTCCCCACCGCAACCACCTGCAACATCTACACCCAGCTACGATGTGGACTGCTCTTCCCCAACTGAGGTTGAGATCGCTACGACCATCCAGCGCATGAAGAGCAAGAAATCCCCCGGTGAAGATGGAATTCCTGCAGAGATCTACAAGGCCTGTATAGGCGCACTACTGCCGTCAATCCATCGACTGTTCTCTTCTATCTGGGAACAAGAAGCATGCCCGTCAGACTTCGGAATGTCAATCCTGCTACCGTTTCCCAAAAAGGGTGATAGATCAAGGTGCGAAAACTACCGTGGTATCAGTCTTCTCAACACCGCATCCAAGCTGTTGGCGTCGATTCTATTGAACCGCTTCTGTAATGAGCGGCATGTCCGTACCCGTCCCAATCAGGGTGGATTCCGCCCAGGCAAAGGCTGTGTTGATCAGATCTTTACATTACGGCGAGTTTTGGAACATCGCAACGAATTTCAACAACCAACCGTCGCTTGTTTTATTGACTTCCGAGCTGCTTTTGACTCTGTTGATCGCGACTCCCTATGGAACATCATGCTGCTCGACGGTATGCCCATAAAACTCGTCAATCTGATCAAGGCCTACTATGCAGCCACCAAAGCCAGAGTACGTGTTTACGGAGAAGAATCGGATGAATTCAGTCTGCACACAGGGGTTCGACAAGGATGTCCCTTGTCACCCATATTGTTCAATTATGCGGTTGACTGGATTCTGAGCAACGCGCTAACTGAGTTCCGAGGCGTTCAAGTATCAAATAACCTATGGCTGACGGATGTTGATTACGCAGACGATGTTGTTCTCCTTGCTGACAGCTTTGGGAGCATGCAAGCCGTTTTGGATCAAGTGGTCCAGTTTTCATCAGCCGTTGGTCTGGAAATCAATGCCGACAAAACGAAAGCCTTCGCCATCGGTGTATCTTCATCTGATGAGCAGCTCACGGTGTACGACAGCCCAATCGAAACAGTCGACGATTTTACGTACCTTGGCTCAAAAATACTTCCAACTGGTCAAGCAAAGAATGAAGTCCGAACACGCATCGACCGTGCCAGACTTGCTTTCTTACAATTGAAGAACTCACTTTGGAGAAGAAGTGAAATCAGCCTCAAAACGAAAATCCGAGTCTACCAGGCTACTGTTCGCCCTGTGCTACTGTATGGCTGTGAGACTTGGCCATTACGTTCTGAGGACTCCAAAAAGCTCGAAGTATTCGACCATTGGTGCCTTAGGTACATCACAAAGACAAAATGGATGGACCGAGTGTCGAACGCATCTGTTCGTCACCAATGCGGTGACATCATGCAACTATCCGTCTGGATCCAACATCGTCGACTTCAATGGTTCGGGCACGTACTACGCAAACCCGAAGACGAAATGGTACGGCAGGTGATGAACCCAGGTCAATGTGCAAACTGGCGCCGCCGCCGAGGTGGACAACTGAAGACATGGCTTGCAACAATCAAATCGGACATGGAACTCCTAGGTTTACGCAATGTTTATGGTCCGCGTCACTGGGAGCGTCATTGGCCCTCTTTATGTTCCGAAATGGCTGCCAACCGCCCGGCATGGAGAGGTTTAATCCGGGATATCAATGGAGCCGGCTTATCCTCTAAAAGGAGCCAGCCGCAGTAAAGTAAAGTAAAAAGTAAGAAAAAGCAACTTACCCAGTTGACCGATTTCGTACTTACTGTGAACTCTTCACGTACTGTCCAGCATTAACAGCGAACAGGGCTCGCATCGAGCACGTCTGCGTCGGAATCTGTTGCACAAACAACTGAGCTCCAACGCTACACACTACACACAATTTTCAGCTATATGTAAACATATGTTTCTTGGTTAGCCTCTACTTTGTGTGAAGCCTGTAGACCAAACGATAAAAATAACCACCTCAAATCTGTCATTATCGAAAAGACATCACGCAACCTGGATAAGTGGCATTGAATTAAACATTAACATAACTCATGGATCGTTAGTTCTGTAAACGCCCCGGCTTCAAGTAAATGCCGTACGACGTTACAAACTCGATTAAGGTGCTCTGGATATAGATATTGTTATGATAGGGGCCCTTAACAGGGCCTGGTCGTGCGTTTTCCGGCAAATGCCGAGTGTGAAGATGTTCTAGAGCCTTGGGTTGACTCTTGCTGTGGTTCCTTCTGTTGTTGCATTGTAATCTCGATGGGGAAAACTTCGTTGAATTTCTGCATTAATTGGCTCGTCTCGCTGGTTGTACCGCAAAAAGATGTGTCACGGATGTTGCCAATTGTTGGTGAAACAAATCCAATAACCAGCGTAGGTAATGACAGCCGACAGAACGCACACGTAACGCAAAGCAGAAGGAAAATGCGACAACTGACTTGCATGGTAAATTGCCGTGCTTAAATACCATGCCATAGTAACATATGTCTACTTCCCCTTATTGGTTAACGGCAAGTTTCGCCTTTTTCTCATTGGTGCAACGTAAATAAATTGAATTTAATTTACGCAATATGTCGGCAATTAATTTTTGTCGTTACAGTTCCGTGAGCGGTGGTAACAATTAAATTTTAATCAAAATTGCGATTTTTATGCAATCACCAGCTGCATTAAATACGAACATTTATTAAAATCAATTAAGCATTAAATAATGTATAAAAGGCAATTCATTCAGTAGACCGGTTTCCGCCTTATTGGCAACTATTCATGTACTGTTCAGAATTTGCTGCGGACAGGGCTCGAACTTGGGTATATGACTGAAAATTATGTGTAGCGTGCGGAATGGTAGCTCAGTAGTTAGCGCAACAGATTCCAAGGCAGATGCTCCAAGATTCGAGGCCCGTCCGCGACAAATTCTTGACAGCTATCAAAGTTCCCTATAATAACGAAACCGGCGTTCTAGATGAATTCCCTTTTCCACAGCAAATGAGGCTTAGTTTATTCGGATATATTATATATATATATATATATATATATATATATATATATATATATAATAGAGCGGACGTTTAATTATATAAATGTTCATTTGAATATCATTGCTCCAAGTAGCGTTTTGCGTTTTTGATAATGACAGACTGGGGTGGTTAGTTTTAACGTTAGGTCTACAAATTTCCTGCATAGGCTCTATAAAATTATAAATTATAGGACTAAAGAAAACATCGCACTTGCTTCATAAGCTCGTTTCTAAGAGCGACAAAGAATACAGGAATAAGGATTCAAACATCTACAACGAACAAAACAACTAGAATTGTGTTGGTACCATGTACCGACTCGACAACCAAATTGTCGATACCATATACCTTTTCCAAACCATAATTTTTGTATCGGGTACTGACACAATAGCCATAGTTAGATACTGCATGTATGTATTAGGTGTTGCAAACCTAGTAACAAATTAGATCAGTTGTGACCAGAAGGACAAACCAAAGACATCGGACGTACGAAGAAGCAGTTGAAAGCAGAATCCAGCAACATTTGCCACATAAATTGATTAACAAAGGCTTGGCACCGTCAGGAAAAATCAGCTATTTCCGATCATATATAGCAACAGGGCACCCTGTCAATTCGACCAATTTCACAATTCTACATAAAAGCAAAATCAGAAAAATTATTATTTATTTATGAAGCCCTTTATATAAAACAACAAGCACCTGACCTTAATATTCAAAAGTTTCATCAACATATTCTAATCGACTGGCCAAGAATAACAAAATTGAACAACAATCTACTAGTATCCAATATATAACAGTTAAATACTGTTTGTTGCGAAGAACTTATATATATGCAAGTATGTATTAAGTGTTGCGAACCTAATAACAAATTAGTTCAGTGACCAGAAGGATAAACCAAAGGCAGCATGAACGGAAAGTATAATCTCATGCACATTCGTTTCGTGCTTACTGGCGACTCATCAGTAGGAGCCGGTATTACGCCCTTTACCCACTATATATTCTGGTGAGGAACGTGGGATAATAGGACAGTACAATCTCCTAGACGAATGTGTAAACCTGCAATAGTGAAGCTAACATAATATAGTCTACGAAAATGCGACTTCAACTTATTTTATGAGAAGTTTTTAAGAGTGCAGTACAAAGTCAACTGTTTACTGGGACCCATTGAGTAAACAAGCTTTAGCTCGTGAGCTAAAGAACTCCCCATTTTCCGGATTGAGCAGATTCCGTGGTACCAGAGCTTTGAAGACAATAACGCGTAGATAATGGCGCAATTACACATGATGTACTAATATCTACAACGTGCGTACTAGAATTTCTTGTCGCCAAAGTTTTTCTAATGATCGCACATTAAATGAGCTAACGTAAAGACCTACTAACATCCACCATACTCTTAGCAACCAAAACAGCTCTATTCCTAATTTAAGAAGATGATGCAGAAGCGGAATCAAAGGCGCTTGCAGTTGCCCCATTTCGCACGAAAAAAACAGACAAGGCGAACCATTTTACTTTTCACGACAGATATGTGAGATGTAAAAGAACATTAGGTTGTTCATTTCCAGTGGAAATAGATCGTATAGTATATAGTCCAACCAAGGCTGATCAGTCGCAATTCAGCAGGTACATATGTATATAAACCAGCCTGCACATATTTAATGCAACTAAACTAAGCTTGTTATTTAATGTATCAGACTTCCTATTATCAGAAATAAAATTAAAACTATAAAACTCGACATCGAGTATCATTTCTCAGCATGCTCACGTAGGCCGATCAACCAGATATTTATTATTAAAAATGAAAGAACATTGCAACATAAACGCCTGTAAAAGTCAAATGATTAATACCAGTCCGCAATTGCACAAAACATCACCGAAATACCGCACGAATGTTCTCAGGATGATGTGACACACACAAAAGATTGGTCGTTTCCCAATTTTACATTCTCTATCATCTTTAATGTTCGTCTTCCTACATATTACACAGCTTTGCTTTAGAAAAAGAAAATGTTAAGGTTTCTTTTGGATAATTTACATAGTTGTTTAATCCATATACCTTAACTTTTCAGTGACCAACTGACGCCGAAAGGTTATCCGGTTATCTATTTCAGGCTACCCATTGATGTCGTACCAGACAGGGAGTTTTAAATATCAGACATTTTAACTGATGGCAATACTATTCGCACCATATATATATATATATTCCGTTACAAAAAAACAAAATGCCTCATGAATACTTAGACTTTATATTTGTACACACGATCATGCATATAAATAATTCCGAAGAATAATGGAACAATTTTCCGCAGTTACATTTCAAAATTTACAGTAAGCACTATTCAGGTACCGTTAGATACAATTTCTACAATAAACTAGTTTATTCGTTGAATATTTCCTACATTATTTATATGACAGCAAACAAACAATGATCGAAAACATTAGCAATGCCAGTCGGGGATGAAATTTCTGTATAATTTTTCGTTTGAAATACTGTAGACATTTGACACATGCAAGTGTAGAGCATAAAAATTTATTAATCCTCTTCGCCATTTTCTTCTCCATCAGAGTCATCCTCGGATTTATTGTCGCTTTCATCTTCACCATCTGCCTCATCATCGTCATCATCTCCCGAAACCTCACGATTCGCCTCTTCAAGCTCAGCCATATGTCGGTGCATGTCCGCTTCATCCAGGTCAGAAACGACACGCGGCTAAATTGTAAAATAAAATATCGTGACATTTTCAGATAGAGCCATACATATTTGGTAACATTTAAGCACCAATGATTGGAAGCAATAGTACACATTGGGTAAGTAAAAATTGTTACGAAATAGACATCTAAACTCCTACAGGTTGTAGTGTTGCAGCCGCCGAAGTCTTTTGCCTCCTTTTCGAATTTTCCAAACTCGGTGAAAAATGTACAGGAGAATTCGTACGGGCTTGGAGAGAGAGAGGCATCAGCCTCGATGGGATAATACTCTTTGTATGCGGTATATTAGTCGATCTTGACTGTGTCGACGATATCGTACTACTAATCTGACAATCGAGATTCTGCTCAGGCATCCCTGAATAGATTAGAAGTCGTTCTTCCGTCTTTCGATATGAAGCACGTTTTTGTCACTATTTAATAATTATATCGTTTTTTGTTAATCTAATAGCCATATGCCAGTGATGCAATAGTTACTAATGACTTTTGAATTGCTGTACATTGTTATTGTTGAATAATTTTAATAGCGATATCGGTCTTCATATTACAGAGCTTCGTATCCACACTAAACACAAGAAAATTCCATTGGCAAACAGGTTTCAGTAGTCTTATTTAACTGTCAATGTTGCTGTCTCCTCTGGAACCCACGTTTATGTGTCGTCATACTTACTAAACATCTATTCAGGCGATAATTTAATATGATGAGTAAACTTACGGTAATCTCTTAAGTGAATTGGTAAAAAATGTTGAACATTTTCTTTATGGAAAATAATCACAGCAGAAGATAGCTAAAATGTTCATGGTTATCACTAATATTAACATTTTCCGATTTATCCCAGATCACATATACGAAATTAAAGTATGTCAAGGCCGTTTTATTTTAGAATAATAATGAAAACGATTCTGAACAATCAGCAACTTTTTTCATTAGCATAAATAAAAGCATACTTAAATACGTACATGGTCAATCAATTATAATACGTGCAATACAAGCACAGTCTGCCTTCGCTTATTCAGTCGATACAAAAGGGGTTTATGAAATAAATCAATTTTTAAAAAGAACGCAACGAAATATAATAACTTACCGGGTGCATAACTTTATAACTGCCTCCTTGCTCCTCAATCGAAGCTTTAATAGCCAACAAAACTTTTTCTAAATATGCCAAACCCTCTGTCCAATCAGTCGTTTGCGCAGTTAACACATACAACGGTGGTGCCATAAGGTTTATCTATTGAAAAGGAAAATTTTACTGTGATATATAATGCAAATATTATGTTATTAATGGTTTTACAGAGAAATATGTGTATGTTAATCGAAAATTATAAAAATGATATTCCACCATCCAAATGTTTAAAGCCAATCGGCAAAATATACATTATGTTTGGGGAAAAGTCCCAGCCCTTATTGGCGGCTCGCCCGTCAGGAGGTTACATCCATTGTGCGTGCTGACGTCGGCATATACTTCTGGACTTATATGAACTAAAATGATACTTTTTACACCATTCTTAGTACATAAATGTATGCATGTAAGTACACCGACACTAAGAATTAATAACATCACGCGAAATAATAATTATCCAGAAACTATGATAAAATGGTTGCATAAAAATTGCCAGGTCATAAAGGGACACAGCTATCATCCTGTTTCATGTGAAGCCTCGAGTTTGGTCTAACTGCACAGTAACTTCTTTTGTTAAATGTGTAGTGACGGAATGAGAGCAAGAGTTCCAGACGAAAAGGACAAATTTCGGCTGCTGAAGGAAACTTTGGCCACTGACATCTTGGCAGATAGTGTTCATCAGCCTTGGTTGGCAGACTATATAGGAGAAGGAAAACTCCGAATGCAAACCATCACTAGGAATGGGCGA